>JAEQML010066301.1:0-20102 GCA_016904865.1 Pissodes strobi | reverse complement strand
GATATACGTAGGTATATCATTTAATGTGATATTTATGTAAATATCATAATGTTTTCGAGCCCTGCTCCATTGAAGAACATGTAAAACTGATTTTAATTTTTAAGTTTATATAGTCTGTGGGCCTTATTAGTGTCACTGGCAGAAATAAGGTCCATTTACAATATTTTTATAAACTACGATATATTTGCTAGGATTTAAAAACTTTTTTAATTCGTGTTTAGATTAGAGCATTATATGAGTTTGTGTTCAATATATATTTATTTTCTTCTATGCCGTTTTAATACAATAAAAATTTGTCTTAGATGAGCCTTATTTGTCGCAAGTATATTTTAAATACTTGTAAATTTTACCTGAAATAAGTTTTTTATTACATAATAAATATATATCCGATATACATATTTCGTTTGATGTGATATTTATGTACAGGGTGTCCCATTTTCGATGATATTACGGGGTATCTCACTTACGAGTAAATATAGAGAGTTGCGGTTTTCGCAATACTGTGCTACTTTTTTGTGAAAAGAACGATGGTATAAACAAAATTTTCATAGCCCGCTTCGTTTCTGAGATACAGGGCGAAATTGAAAATAATGCATTTTGGGACCCCCCTCGTATCTCCGTTATCCTTTAACATATCGCAAAGCTAAAAACTTGCTCTTAAATACTTTTTTACGTAGAACCCAGTGGCCTAGTCAGATTTCTGCTGTGAGCTGTCAATTTTTAGCTATAAATCAAACTTATGTTTTTTTAAATGGAACACCCTGTATATTTTTCTTTCGTTTGAATGGAAATTTTATAAGCTTTTCAAAAATATATAATACATGATATGTATTTTAAATAATAAGCCTAAAATTCATAATTTCACAAAATGTATCTCTATACGACACTCTTGATGAGTATAGTATAAGCATTATCTTTTAAACAACGTTATAAGTATTAGTAGGCAGAGATTATCAGAGCAATGGAATGATCATTTTTTTATTGGCAAGACCTGTCAGTGGCAAAGTTTATATTTTCTGTGTAATATTGTATTTTTTATGATAGCTGAATATGAAAATTATCAATATTTTGAAACTATGTTGGGGTTTGGAACCTTCGGCAACATGCACTAAAATGGAGTTTTATCCACAATACCGAAACAGAATTATTGCACTCGACGCGCGTTTCGCTAACCATGTTAGCATCATCAGGAGATGATTAAAACTAAATTTAAAACTCTACCTAACTGAAAAATATGACATGTCAGTCTGCTTTATACAGAGCAATGAAAACTCCCGTGAAGCTTCTCAGCTATATTTCAATACGCTTGCTTGAATATTTATTTACCTTTTGACTTATTTGGGTTTATTTTTTTTATCAAAGTATCATTTTAATTTATGGATATTCTGAAAGAAGACAACCTGGTCATTTAATATTTTCCGGAATAAAGAGAACATGGAACGTTTATCCGGCCCCTACCAAAAACGTATCATAAGGAAAATCGCGGTAAGAGCGGAGGCAACGTTCCTTGTTCTACCAATTTTTTTCTTTATTCCGGAAAACATCAAAAGATCAGGATGCCTTCTTTCGGAATATCTATAAATTAAAATGATACTTAAAAAAATAAACCCAAATAAGTCAAAAGGTAAATAAATATTCAAACAAACTTATTGGAATATAGCTGAGAAGCTTCACGGAAGTTTTCATTGCTCTGTATAAAGCAGACTACATGTCATGTTTTTCAAAATATTGATAATTTTCATTTTGAGCCATCGTAAAAAATACAATATTACACAGAAAATATAAATTTTGCCACTGAAAGGTCTTGTCAATAAAAAATTACCATTCCATTGTTCTTAATAGTCTCTGCCCTGCTAATACTTATACCGTTGTTTAAAAGACAATGCTTATACTATACTCATCAAGAGTGTCGTATAGAGACACATTTTGTGAAATTATGGATTTTAGGCTTATTATTTAAAATACATATCAAGTATTATATATTTTTATAAAGCTTATAAAATTTCCATTCAAACGAAAGAAAAATATACAGGGTGTTACATTAAAAAAAATACAAGAGTGGCGTATCTAGACACATTTTGTGAAATTATGAATTTTAGACTTATTATTTAAAACATATATAATGTATTATATATTTTTATAAAGTTTATAACATTTCCAATCAAACGAAAGAAAAATATACAGGGTGTTCCATTTAAAAAAACATAAGTTTAATTTATAGCTAAAAATTGACAGCTCACAGCAAAAATCTGATCACGCCACTGGATTCTACGTCAAAAACTGTATAAAAGCAATTTTTTAGCTTTGCGATATGTTAAAGGATAACGGAGATACGAGGGGGGTCCCAAAATGCATTATTTTCAATTTCGCCCTGTATCTCAGAAACGAAGCGGGCTATGAAAATTTTGTTTATACCATCGTTCTTTTCACAAAAAAGTAGCACAGTATTGCGAAAACCGCAACTCTCTATCTTTACTCGTAAGTGAGATACCCCGTAATATCATCGAAAATGGGACACCCTGTACATATCCTAATGTTTTGGAACCCTGCTCCATTGAAGAATAGGTAAAATTGATTTTAATTTTTAATACCTGATTTAGTTTATAGCCTATGGGCCTTATTACTATTTATTTTTCAATAATTTATCGTCATAAAGGAAGGAGTGGTAATTAACTTTATAATTAACCACTTTAATTATTGAACTGTATTACCATAGGTAGGAGGGGTTGTATTCATAGGGTGTGAATTGAAACATATATTTTAGGTATTACGTACTTTAATATTGCAAGATTTAATTTGCATTAAATTAAATAAAATTTCAAGCATTCATCCTTTCATACATAAAACTAAATACCTATTGTACGTCGTCGACGTGACCCCTAGTTCCCTAGGCTACGAGATCGAGCATTTATAAACTTGTGTCAGCCGCCGTTACCGTTTTCGACTTGAGTTTTATAACCTAAAAGTTGGTAAAATATTGGAATAATTAAACAAATTAATAGCAAATACAAAGAAAAAGCACAACAAAAACTGAAAAATTAATGGAATCGCCAACTTCAAATTCAAATGTCATTTCAATTTTACATAAACAAAACATCACGTCACTTAATTTCATCGATTCTATTGGTTTAATTCAGCTGCTACGGTTTTGCTACGACGACGGCAACGGTGCAGATAAAATTGGCTTATCTATGACGGTGTGAAACGGCGTGCGACGATGACGGTGTTTATAAATGAATTCAGGACATTTCATATATAGTGAGCTTGAAACGGTAACGGTGGACGCCGTCGGCAACGGAAACGGCGAGTTTATAAATTCACCTTAAATACCTTGTGATTTTACTTCTTCTACGATTCTCTCAACTTAACTTGGCCAGGGATATAAGACTTCGAATTTGAGTACAGGAACAGATTTGTCTAACTACAAAAAACCGCCATTTTACCTTCTTCTATCTTCAACAGGAGAGACGCTACGAGTTGTATTGTCTCGAGAAAACGCCCAAACAGTCTTTAATTAGGTGTTGAAAAAAGGGAATACAGATATATTCACAGATATTTTCCAAATATCTGTGCAAACAAATGAGAAAACTACTAAATATCTTGGCGTCAAACAGAGCTACGGCTGGGTAGATGTTCTTGGCGTCAAATTCAAGCAGGGCAGCGACAAAGGCTGATGACTCACATGTGAGTGTTTGTAAGACAATAAAATCTAATTTTTCTAAATTGTTGTTTACTTGGGGTGAATAAATCTATTCGGATTTTAACTATGACTACGGACATACAGAGTGTTATCACCAAACTATACGGTGAAAAACGACAAGTTAATATACATGTTGGGGTGTTTCCCCAACAGCTAGATTTTTTTTAATTCGTGTTTTGATTAGAGTATTATATGAGCTTGTGTCCAATATATTTTTATTTTTTTCAATGCCGTTTTAATTAAAAAAAAATTGTCTTAGATGACCTTTATTTGCCGCAAGTCTGTAAATTTTATCTGATTTTTTTTATTAAATAATAATTATCCGATATACACATATCGTTTGATGTGATATTTAAATATGTAAATTTTATATCATAATGTTTTCGAACTCTGCTCCATTGAAGAACAGGTAAAATTAATTTTCATTTTTAATACCAGATTTATTTCGTAGCCTGTTATTACGTCTGTATCATATAGGCCTTATTAGCGTCACTGGAAGCAATGAGGCCCATTTACACTGTTTTTTTAAAGCTACAATATATTTGTTAGATTTTTTAAAAACTTTATAATTCGTGTTCTGATTATAATATTTTATGAGTTTGTGTTCAACATATAATATGTTTATTTTTTCTCTGCCGTTTTAATAGAAAAAAAATATGTGCCTCACCTTTATAAGCACACAATTGAAGTGACACTTCTGAAAGAGATATGTATTAGGAACTGAGTTTTTTTTTCAAGCGTTTTTTCCCTTAACTTTTGCTCCCGGTTTGTACACTTAAAAAAAATTAATTTTTTTTCATAAAGCATTTTTATTTCTATTTTTGCCATCCCCGGCCTCGTAGTTCAACTCTTTCGCCTTTTTTTCGCCGAAAACCGCGTTTCCCTAACTTCTTTTTAATTAATTTTTGTTTCTTTACTTTTATTAACTTTCCAAACTATTTTTTACGTTTTTTAATTTTTTCGAAATCCGGGGGGAAGCAGTATAATTCCCAACCCACTCATGACTCCACTGAACCATCGCTTGTCAGATTTTCGATCCGAAAAAAAAAATGGATTTTTCTCCTAAATCTCCCCTTAAATTAGAGCTCCGGTCCCCCAATATGTTCAAAGGTAGCCCCCATGAGGCGCACCTACCATAAAAATTTCGACCTCGTAGCTCTCTTCCCGTTCTCTCGAAATTGGTTATTTTAGTTTTTCCTTCTCCTCCCTCTCCTGGTCGAACAGAGGGGGGTCCACTTTTCGTCCAGAATCCTCATTTTACCTCGGCTACATGTCCTGAAAATTTCAGCCCTCTAGCTATACTGGAACATGCTTCATTAAAGTGTTTCACTTTGATTTCCGTTTAATTTTTTCGGACTTACTACACTCGCTGAAGAAGTTTCACTTCAAAAATATTTTGTCTATACTCTATTTCGAAATGATGCGAAGTAATAAATCATTTTCTGATGGGTGATACATAGGCGTACATAATTACGTACATATACGTACATATTTTAAACGTTTACCTGTCCTAATACTCGGACTTTCCCAGCATTATATTTATCACACTTAGGTTTTTTTATTACTATTGTAAACATTCAAATTTGACGATTTTTTGTATGCATACCCTAAAGTTTAAGTAATTGTAATTTTTCAGTTATATTTGTTCTTCCGAAGAAGACACAGTGTGTTTGTTTCATTTCATAGTTTCAATTAAAATGGCTAATTCAGTTTTCTCTCCAGTCAAACGAGCGAGCAAATGTCCATTTTCTGTTAACGAAAAGAATATTATTCTTAATGTATATGACGCCCTCAAACATCAAAATCCTCTGTATAGCGTTGATACTGTGGTGGAAATGTGTTCGCAAATGACGGGTGTTTCAAAAACGTCGATATATAAATTAAGGTGTGAACGAAAAAGTGGAGCTGTAAAACCACCTATACCATCTTCAGGAAGAAAGACGGTGCCTATCGATGAAGGCTACAAACTTATAATTAGAAGAACAGTACATTCCTTTTATCTTAATAAGGAAATACCAACCATCGACAAAATTTTAGGAGCCTTGAAGCAAGACCAAAATATGTCTCCAACGATAAGCAGGAAGAAATTGTGGACAACTTTAAAACAAATGAATTTCAGCTGGGAAAAACAAAGCAGAAAATCGCTCCTAATCGAAAAAGATGAAATTATTTGCTGGAGGAGACATTACTTAAGACCGATAAAGCAGTTTCGAAGTGAGAATAGAAAGATTTATTATCTGGACGAAACATGGCTTAATGAAGGATATACGGTTGGGAAGATTTGGCAAGACAAAAATATTTCAAGTTTTCGTCAAGCATTCTTAGAAGGCTGGTCCACCGGACTAAAACCACCATCTGGGAAAGGAAAGCGACTGATTATTACACACCTTGGAAGTGTTGATGGTTTTGTTGAGGGCGGTTTGTTAATGTTTGAGTCAAATCATTCTGGCGATTACCATGAAGACATGAATGGCGATGTGTTCGAAGAATATTTTGAACAAATGTTAGATCTCATTCCACCTAATTCTGTGATAGTGATGGACAATGCGAGTTATCATTCCAGAAAAGTTGACAGAATACCAATTCATGGAGAAAAGCGGATATTATTTAGCGGTTTGGACAGAATAACATACCATTTGATGAAAGTATGGTGAAAAAGGAACTGTTGTCCATAGTGTCCTCAAATAAAGCTCGTTTCACCCAGTATGTAGTTGACAAAATTGCACAGAAACGAAATATTACTATTCTTCGTCTGCCTCCGTATCATCGCGAATTAAATCCAATTGAACTTGTTTGGGTCCAAGTAAAAAGTTATGTAGCAAGGAGAAACACGACGTTTAAAATGAAAGATGTTAAAATTATCTTTGAGGAATCTTTAAAAAATGTTGATTCTGAAAAATGGTGTGTGTATTGAGCATGTTATAAAAGAAGAAGAAAAAATGTGGAAACTAGACCATTTAATTGACCTAATTGTAGAGCCTTTAATTATATCCTTGGAACATGACGAAGATTCGACGGATTTTTCTGACGACGAAAATGATATACCATAGTTCTCTACATAACTGTTTACACAAAATCGCAATTCTTATACCTTATTATATAAATATTATATGTGATAAAATGTTACAGTAATACTAACTGTTTTTGAATATACATAAATAAGTGAATAAATAAAAGTACTTAGGTAAAACCACGATACACATATAACGGTATGCTGATTTCTAGACTCGTTTTTAACTCACCCGCGCATCTACGTCATCCGGGAAAATTTGACGCTGTCATAGTTTATTTAATTAAGTGAATTTTTAGATTTGTTTTGTGTTTATATATGTTATAGGATTATTTAAATTAAAAACTTAAGTATAATTATGCCGAACTGTGCTGTGGCTACTTGTAAGAACAATAATAGGACCACCAACGGGAGTAATATTAAATATTTTCGATTTCCTAAACATGAGTTAGCAAATCAGTGGATTCGAGCTTGTCGAAGAGAAGATGGAATTAACGTAAAAGATGGTGAGTATCTTTAATTATTAAAGCTTTACTTTATTATTTATTATTTTTATTACATATTTCCACGATTTACATGATTTTTTTATGGCAGTGGCGCACACTCTAAAGGGACATCCTATGGCTAGAGATGGATCCTAATTTCACGTACCGTACCGTGATTTTAGCTGCCGCTAATTCGACATTCGGATGCTGCTGTGCCTTAGTTCCGTTCTTTAAACATTCCACTATCAAGTCACGGTTCACGCTCCAGCCAGACACTTGTGGTTAAAAAATATTTGCCAAAATTTAAATAAGTAAAAAAAATAAAGCAACATGTATTATTGAAGTGTGATTGAAGTGAAACTTCTTAACGCGCGCCGGGAGGAATATTTATACATATACGATGGTACCAGGGTGCTAAAATCGGTTAGGTTCTGTAGCGCTACAAAAGCTCATTGATTTGCGCACCTAATCGCGCCATGTGTTCGTCATGCAATCGTTCTGTTCCAACAGCTCTCGTGGCCGAGTGGTCTAGGTGGTTAGGTCTCGATTCGGCGGCTCTATCGGCGGAGCGGCACGGCCTGAGTTCGAACCCCGTTTCTTTTTAAATTTTTTTTAAGGTTTTATTTTTTTTTTTCATTTGAGCCTTTTCTTTTTGTTAATTGAGTGGTATATTTTAAAAAACTACTGTTTAACGAAATCCGTTACGATATGTATATGATTTTATTGTGATATGTTTGTTAGCTTACAAGCCAAAAATATGGGATTTGCTCTATTACCTTGTCAAGACATAAGCGAAACTTTTATGAAGAATATTTTTTTTTTCATTTAGACCTTCCCTTTTTGTTAATTAGTATTATATTTAAAAAATGATATATTTAAAAAAACTACTTTTTAACCAAATCCGGTACGATATGTAGGGGTCGTCATTTCCTTGACAACTTCTTGATTTTGTCTTGATCTCGTCTTGGTTTCAAGACAAGATCATGACAAGAAATGATCTTCGTTTTTCAAGACAAGACAAGAAATTAGTTCTCAAGTCCAAGATTTCTTGGAAAGAAACCAACAAAATCTTGAAATTTCTTGAAAATGTAAAATAAAAAAAAACTCATTTGTTTTGCCAGTTTATTGAAAAAAAAAACAAAGCACTAAAACATTTTTAATGGAATGATAAAAAAAATTATTATTTAAAAAATAACTTTTTTATTTTCAAAGATTTTTGGATATGTTATGGCTTAAGGTATTGGGATCAAAAAGTACTTTGCAAACCGAGTCTACTTCAGTGGAAATGAAATAAATATGTAAAAATGGGCAAAAAATATTTGAAAGGGTTCAGAATATTGACTATTAAATAATGAGGTCAATACAAAGAAAATTAAAATTGTACAAACTTAAAGTTTGGTAAAACTATATCTTGTGGGCTAAATTAAATTGAATATTTTTTTAATGCTTAATGACTTTTTATTTGCATGGGATTTTTTTATTATTATATTTGGATATGTTATGGGCCAAGATATTAGAATCAAAAAGAACTTCCCTCAGCTGATCTACTTCTGTGGCGTACAGAATATTTGAATTTACGTAATTTTTTTAAATTAAGAAAAAATTAATTTATGAAGGAATGAATTATAAAACAATACTATCATGACCGCGTGTCCCTCGATTCTACGCATCAAGTATAAACATCACATCAACCAATCTCATCCCGACTTTTTTACTTAGTTCTCAAACGTTGAAATAATACTTAAATACCCATTTATACATTTAAACTATTTTCTAATGTAAAACTATGTATAATATATCAATTATAATTAGTAATATAAATATAGAATGAAAATGCTTTTATTCTTTAGTTAACACAGGTACACGTATAATTAGGAACGTACCTATTATCGAAAATGTCCTTTAAAATCCCCCAAAACTGCGAATATTGCATTTCAAAACATATGTTCTATACACGCTTACATAACAGAATCGTAAGCGTCGTTCCCGGGTGACGTCACACGTTTCTGTGTGGGAGGTTCTGCCTGCGCAAGAGCATACCGTTATATGTGTATCGTGGGTAAAACAGTATTTTAAATTAAATACCCAAACGTACGCTACTGCAGGTAGAAAATGGCCCCTTTGCTAATAAAGCCTATTGTTTGCAGCGGGATTGCCATAGAAAACAGGGTGGAATGGTTAAAATATAATACAGCAGGCTATAACAGCTGTGGCTAAATATTTAGAAATCACAAAAATTTATTTCACCACTCTGTTAGCGTTTTGCATTTATAAGTAGGTTTTATTACTCCGCACCATTTCGAAATAGAGTATAGATGGATCTTATTTATCACAGGTACTTTAGTTTTTAAATACTTTTAACTTTTTACATTTTTGTTTCTTAATAAATAATAAATATATATTTGATATACATATATGGTTTGATGTAATATTTATGTATAAAAAATCCCATTAGAGGAGTGCAATTATCGGAAAATTACAGCGATAATTGCACCGTATAAACCGAAAGAGCACGGCGATAATTGCATAGTACGTATTTATGGTGAATCCATTAATCCTTACAATGACAGCGAAAATCTATGAATAACGTGAAAGTAAAGTCCAAATATATTATTAAAAATGTCTCGTTTCGGATTTATAAACATCGTATTTTTGCATGTCTTCATTTTGTTTACAGTTACATGTAGGTACGTTTATATATTAAAAAAAGAATAAATATGTATTTTTTAAATCCGGGAAATATTCCCCCGAATTACACTGGCGCATCAAAATAACCAGATTTTGCATTCGAGCGTGCTGTCTTATTGTCTTCGGTCATTTTCTCGGTCATTTTAATATTGTTGAAAAAGAGATCTCCTCCTTCGGTGTAGGGCTCTTTCTCCAAAATATGAAAATGAACTCATGCAATTTTTAGACAACACGCTGTCATGCAAAATTATCGGTAATTTTGATGCACTTGTGCAAATACATCCGAAAATATCAGGATGTTTTCGAACCCTGCTCCATTGAATTTAATTATTAACACCAGATTTGGCATTTTCCCCCACTAATAATTTCCACGGTTAATCGACGAAGGTTTGAGAGCTGCATAAATAATACCCTTCAAATTGAATGATTAGAGGGTGAGGATTGTTGGTTCGCATTAAGCAGGCGGGTGTATTTTTTCTCAATATTATATTTCCGAGTATACCTTACCTACTTCTGTCACAATAATTTAGCAGACAAACTTGACTGTTTATGTGTCTTGGATGTTCTTAAAACAAAGATGAAATAACATAACTGTTAATTATCATTTTCTTAGAATTGAATGGAATTAACACTCACGCTTGTGATGTGAAAGCGATAAATTAAATTTCCAGGAGCTAGGAGCAGTACTAAAATATGTCACAATAACAATTTCGGCTTTACAAAAACATTACATTCTTACTACCGAATATTTTTATGAACACTCACTCATTTTACGTCTATGTTTACTCCCACGATATTTGTATGGTACCGTATATTTATTTAGTTGAATTGAATATGAACTACATTTGACCGCATTGTTATCTTTTTATTATTTATAATAATGTGTGTTCTGGTTCTGATTTGATAACTGAGCAACCTGTTGAGTAATACATTTTTATAAAGATTACATCGTTTCTGTGCGTTTCATTGTGGACAAAGCTAATAATATAATATTAATACATACATATTAAGTACAGGGTATCCCTTTTTCGGCACTTTTGGGGGTTCTCTCTTATTTTTAAAGATAGAGGGTTGCGGTTTTCGCGATAGTGTGCTACTTTTGATGGCGCCTAAAGTTTTCATAGCCCTTTTGGTTTTTGAGATACAGGGTGAAACTGAAAAGTATCCCTTTTGAGGTACCTCAGTTATCTTTAAACTTGTCGAAGAATTTTCGGTATTGGATGAGAGAACAGCACACGCAAAACCCACAAAAAGTAAATGTTCGGGCAGGGATATTAAATGACAGAATTATTGGACCTTTTTTCTTCGATGGAAATCTTACACGAGACCGGTATTTACAATTTCTTCAAAAGGAATTAATTCCCACACTAGCAGAGGATTTTTCCAATTGACAAATATTTTTTCCATATTTCTTTAAAAAGCTTATAAATCAAAAAAACAACGATGTTTAAAAAGTAACGTTTATTTGAAAATGATAAATATATATTTTTTTTAATTTAATTTTTTTTCCCAGCAAGTGTCAACATGGCCGCAAACTTTATATGAAATTAAATCAAGCAGAAGGTTTTTTCTTTGTAACAAACAAACAATTTTTCAAATCGGTCTACTGGTTTTGGAGATACAGTAATTATAAATTAGCTCATTCCGCCATCTTTAATTCAAGATGGCGAAGGAAGCAAGCGGTGTTGGGGTGGGATTTTTGTTTCCTGACTACTCTTGACATGTGTTATCATATAATTTGCCTGCGGTAAATACAAGCTTCGTCGAACTATCGCATCATCGGGAATCGGATGTATGAATCCACCTTAAAGGTGGTTTTAGTGTGGAGGATATTCGGTTATTTGAATATTTAGGGATTGGTTTATTTTATTTACGTGATTAAAATATTTGTCGCATACTCTCAGGTTCAAATGTGGTTACGAAATGAATGAATGAATGCCAAATCATCGTGATTATTATCAGCGAAGCACCCATTTTGACAAATTTAGAGGCTTTTGTATAGTTAGTAGGTTAGCCATGTTCCTTTGCTTGATGTGTCTATTGCCATTCTTTCACGGCGATGTTAAAAAAATCCTCTTCTATATTACATAATTATCAAAAAAAGCAAATATAACAGACATGTTTGAACTTATCAAAATAAAGATTTTATTTTTTTGTTCATTTTAATACCAATGGAATGAAGTAGTCGTATTCTACGATACGTTTAATGTTTATTGTCTTCTTTCTTCTTGAAACCAATAAAGCTAAAATTCATTTTTAAAATATATTTTTCATAAAAAGGTACCTGCAGCAGAAAACAATCGAGCAAACTACCTAAAAGGTATTTCTTGTCAATGTTGGGTGCATTTAGGAAATAGGTATGAATTAATAATTTGCTCCTCAGATTCTTCTCCTAAATACACTTAAACCCATGCATAGGTGCTTGAGAAAATTTCCAATATTTTCACTTACAATTTCATAACAATAACAAACGAAAGTCGCCTTTTGCTGGCTCACATTACACATTTCCAGCTCATATTTAACCGATTTATTAAACACCGTACCGCAATGAATCATTTCGTCAACACTGGGCCCCCATATCTATATTCTCCACGTAATTATCATCAATTCGGTATTGTCTTATCAACGAAAAGTGGAGGGGATCTACTTGTGGTTAATTAATCATTAGTAATTTTAGCACTTGTTTTAGGTTTCAGTAATCATTTAATAAGGCCAACAAGAATCACGTTTTTAAAATCAACATGATTATTATTGTTATGAATTGTGAGAAATGCGGAAAGTATAACTTGTTTTGATTTTTGTACGTAGGTGACTGAGATAATGTGCAAAATCGTGCCATTAGTTTTTAGACAGTTTTTATTGTTTTATTTTTATAAGAGTAAGATGAAATTTACCCATTTGTTAATGTTTATTTCGACTGCCCTAGAGAGGGTATGCATTTTGGGGGGAGGGAGTATAGTGAATTATAGCTAACTGACGCAGATACACAGATATATAAACTGCTTATAGTGAGGAACTGCATAATTCGATAAAAAATTAATGGATTTCGGAAGTAAGTGCATGAAAATCACAGCGTGTTGTCTAAAAACTGCATGAGTTCATTCACTGGCGACGCCAGCTTATCATAAGAGGGGTGGCCAATGATTTTAAAGGGGTGACCAAGAAATGTACAATATAATAATAAAATAAGGTTATATTATTATTATTATTTAATAATATTTCTGTTAGCCATCCTTAGTACAAAACCATTTTAAGCTTAAATGAACTAAAGGCAAACTTCGTCTGTTATTATGATTTTGGGCAAATGCATCTACAGCACAATCAAGATCAAGTGTTGTGGCTTTTTCCTTTTAAATATTTAATATAAAATTATTTGACAACCCATCATTAACTATCGTTGTCAGAAGGTAGGTTTTTATTCTCTAGCACGAAGAAGATCTTTCACAGCATGCGGTGGATGCTGTTAATGTCAGAGCGGTACCTACTCAGTAGGTACCGATACAGCATTGTGACTTCATGAGATTCTTTCTTAATGATCGCTCATCAGAATTGTATAACTCGTAGTAATCTAGCCCTGAGGACGACACTGATCAGTGTCGAAACGTTGGCGTTTTGATTACTCGCTAGGTACCGATACAGCATTGTGACTTCATGAGATTCATTCTTCATGATCGCTCATCAGAATTGTAACTCGTAGTAATCTAGCCCTGAGGATGACACTGATCAGTGTCGAAACGTTGGCGTTTTGATTTGAATATTTGATAAATATTGTCCAAGTAAGGTCAGTTTTCCTTCAACCCAAACATATAGTTTATTTTGGACATTTAAACATTCAGCATGAACGGTTGAGTTGCTCATAAACGTATACAAATTCTCAGACAACCTATAAAAAAATTAAAAACTCCGGAATGCCTTTACAACAATCGACGATAGCTAAATTAAGTACGTAGTTATAACAGCGAATGTATACACAATGCGGTACCGCCTGTCTAAACCGAGCTTGCACTCCACTTAAGCATTGTCTTTTTACTGTATAAACAATAACTTAAGTTTCCACTCATAACATTTGCACCATCGTACGCTTGCGCAGTGCAGTTTTCTAGATTAAGTCCATATTTTAAAAGCGTGTTTTTTAGGATTTTTTGTAAGTGAATCAGCATTTAGCTGTTTTGCGTGGACGAATCCCAAAACACATCCTTTATTTCCGAATTATGAAGATATCATATAATTTACAATAACGACCTTTGGTTCTTTCTTGGATAAATCTTTCGCTTCGTCAGTTAATTCAGCATAGAATCTATTGTTTACCTCATCTTTAACCATTTTTAGTACTTCATTTGCAAGATTTCTCAACTAATTTTGAATACTTGAGTAATGACATCTAGCGAATGGAAGAAAGAAGCTTGGGAGCAACGGCAGTTCATTTAATACAAGTGTAACGCAATATCCCTACCTGACAGCGCCATCATTACTTGCTTTAATATTTAGTTAATGCTTTATTTTTGTAATAAATTTTTGACAGTTACTTTTGTAATTTAGGGGTGGCCGATACATTTTTACCATTAGATTACCTACTATAGATACGTACGATGAAATTATTGCCGTGCTCTTCCGGTTTCTACAGTGCAATTATCGGAAGTAATTGCACAAGTGCACCAAAATTACCGATAATTTTGCATGACAGCGTGTTGTCTAAAAACTGCATGAGTTAATTTTCATATTTTGGAGAAAGAGCCCGACACCGAAGGTGGAGGGCTCTTTTTGCAAAATATGAAAATGACCGAATGCAGTTTTTCTAAGACAACACGCTCGAATGCAAAATTTTCTGGTTATTTTGATGCACGAGTGTAATTCGGGGGAATATTTCCCGAATTAGGACATGGTTTTAAAAAAATACATTTTTATTCTTTTTTTAATACAAAAACGTACATGTAACTGTAAACAAAGTACAAAGATGCAAAAAAACGATTTTTTTAATCCGAAACGAGACATTTTTAATTATACCTATATATTCACTAGACTTTGACGTTATTTATAAATTGTCGCTGTCAAATTTTCAATGGAATTACCATAGATACGTACGAGGCAATTATCGCTGTGCTCTTTCGGCTTCTACAGTGCAATTATCGCTGTAATTTTCCGAGAATTGCACTCCTCTAATGGGATTTTTTATACATGAGGGAAATATTCGCTGGAATTTTCCGATAATTATACACTCATCTAATGAGATTTTTTATACATGAGGGAAATATTCGGAAAAATGCTTGGTCACGAACATTGTTATTATCATTTGCGCATCTTTTGACGAAACAGTTAACTATACAGGGTGATACATGTTAAAGATACGACGTTATTCGTAATTTTTTCTTATGATACACTCCGTATATTTTTCGGTTCTTGAATTCTAGGATAGATTCTGAAGATATCTGATATAGCATACCTTATGCCTAAAGTGGAAGGTTTTCAAAGTTTTTTCGGACGAATTAGAAATTATATAAGGTAAGCGCACCAATTATTGATGCCGCTCCAGTAATTGACACTTCGTCATATGTTAATCAACAATAAGAAAATAGCTTTAGGATATTCAAACCAGACCTAAAATCAGATAATATTAGACTGTTTGGCAACCATGGTTCGATGTTGAAGAAAATGACCTGATGCCATAACCTTGAAAAATCAATTGAAATTTAATGATGCAACATTTCGCACGTGTGAAATGTGAAAATCTTGCCGATTTTGTTAAAGTAGGTGAATTGTGTTTTTACCTTGTAATTTCATTATAGAAATCTTTCAGCAACTTTAGGTATGTTGGGTAATGAACTGAGTTTATATGAAACTTTCTAGAATGTTTTTTTATCAGTAAATAGCATATCGTAATTTTGTTTTGTTGCTATGTCACTAACTTGTGCACCCTTACTCTGTTGTTCCCAATTATTGGCATGGGTGTCAATGACAGAAGCATGCGGAGGAACTGTGTAAATAGGTCACAATGTTGCCATATCTGAAAAATACTCTGCCTCTGATTTAGACTTAAAATAAAGAGCGGGGTCCAGTAATTGACACCAGGCAGCTCTCGACTATCAAGAGGGACTGCGGTAGCAATTGCTTCTAGAGCATTCCGAGTCCCTAAAACCACTTTGATATACAAATCTACAAGTAAACTGTCAGTACATTGTTCGATGGAGCCAAGTACAATATTAACAACTGACGAAGAAAATATCCTTGAAAGATGGATACTTTCTCCAGCCAAATTTCACCAACCAGTTAACAAGGAGCAGTTATCAGACAGCGTCCAGATGATCATTAAGACTAAGAAGCGGCCATGTCCTTTTGTTGATTCCCGTCCAGGCCGAAAATGGTATCAATCATTCCTAACATCCTAACATCGGTGAACGAATAACAGAAACCAGGAGACAAAAAGCATCGCAAAGAGAGAAAATGAAAAAGAATAAAAAAGAAAAAGTGAAGAGAAAGAAAAGGAAAAGTTCTAAAAGTTCTACTGAAACAGAAGAATGGGTAGAAAGTGGAGATAATATGCATGATCATGATGAACCAGTTAACAAGGTGCAGTTATCAGGCAGCGTCCAGATGATCATTAAGACTAAGAAGCGGCCATATCCTTTTGTTGATTCCCGTCCAGGCAGAAAATGGTATCAATCATTCCTAACATCCTAACATAGGTGAATGAATAACAGAAACCAGGAGACAAAAAACATCGCAAAGAGCGAAAATTAAAAAGAATAAAAAAGAAAAAGTGAAGAGAAAGAAAAGGAAAAGTTCTAAAAGTTCTACTGAAACAGGAGAATGGGTAGAAAGTGGAGATAATATGCATGATCACGATGAAGAAATTGATTAAAAAGCAGAGGCAGACGATGTTCCTACATTTCTTGGCTCAAATTTATCCTATATCATGATATTCAAGTTGGAAATTTAATAGTTGCAAAATTTATGGGAAGGAAAAGGAAAAAACTTGTTTCAGATAAAAGAGCACCAAAAACGAAGTTGTGTCGCTTAAATCAACAGAAAAACAATGGAATGATAAGGAACAACAAAAATAAACAACAAGATTATAATCCAAGGAGTCCCAATAAGAGAGAATGAAAAGGTTGAAAAAATCGTGGAAAAAATTGCTACTGTCTTGAATGTACCCAACAAAATCAAAAGTACGTTCAGGATGGGAAATCCTGTGAATGCAAAACATTACCAATAAAAGTTATTTTTGAGCTACCGGAAGACAAAAAAGTTTGGATTAACGCAAAACGAGACAAAAAAATATTTACATCTGACATAATGACGTGCAATGCTCCTGAACCTGTCTATATAAACCATGATTTGATCAAGCGTAACATCGAGTTGTATAAGGCGGCAAAGATGTTTAAAAGAGAAAATGATTACCAGTTTATCTGGATAGGCAATGGAAAAATATTTTTGCGTAAGCATGCGACAGCCAAAGTCAAATTAATTGAAAATGAGGCAGATTTGAAAAACTAAATGTTACAAATAATGTGCTGACAATAACATACTACAGAGTCTACACAACAAATTTGATGAGCTACAGTGTGACTTGAGAAGTGATATTGTGGTCTTGGTGAAAACATGGTTGGGTCAGCAGGAAACTCAGTACTATAATACTCCAGGCTACTCTGCACTTCACACCTGTATGAACTCAAGAGGGGAGGAGCGGCAATATACCTAAAGAATACTATAAAATATAGGCAAGTAGAATGCAGCAGCCCTGAAGACCCCACAAATTGGATCTGTGTGGATATTGCAAACCTCAAACTTAGTGTTATTTATCGACCACCGTCTCTTAATGGTAAAGAATATCTTGATAAATGAGAATATATAATATATAAATATCGTTCTAACCATATTATTGATATTATTGTAGGGGATTTTAATATTAATTTATTAGATGTAAATTCAAATCTTACAAAAGAATATAAGGAATTACTTTCTCTAAAAAACTTCAGTATAATTAATAAAATAGGAAGAGAACATGCCACTAGGGTAACCAACAACACATGTACTTTGATTGATCATGTTATTTCTAGCACAGCATTAAAAAGAAAATGCAGTGTAAACGTACATAAAACATGCTTATCTGATCATGAGAAAATAGACATTGAAATTAAAACATATCTAAAAAGTCATAAACAAAAAATCAGATTAACCAAAGAAATTTTAAACTTAGAAAAATATAAACATGATTTTATCAATCTTTAAAAAAAAACAATTATTAACACTTTTCAAGATCTTACCAATGCTATAATAAAAGCAAAAAAAGAATCTGTAAATATAAAAACAGTAAAATGTAATGAAAACAATGAATGGGTTACACCACAACTAATGGAAATGATTAAGACAAAAACCAAAACATATAACCTCTCAAGAAAATATCCATTTAATGAGGCCCTTAAAAACGAGTTTAAGAGGCAAAAAAACAAGGTAAACAATAAAATGAAATCTCTAAAAAACATATATTTTAAAAACAAATAGGAAAAAGCAGGAAACAACCCAAGAAAGCAATGGAACGTTATTAACGCTTTTATAAAACCTAATAGCAAGAGGGATAAAATAGAAGAATTAAATATTGATGGTCAAATTATAAATAATACAAAGGATATAGCTGATAATCTTAATCAATATTTTTCAAACATGGGGGAATATCACTCAAAAAATAAAAAATGAAATAAAGAATATAAATACTTTAGACTTGACATTTGACGAAATTGCTTGCAATGCAAACTTATTTTTAAACCATACCATAACCTTAAACAAAACAGTGCTCCTGGGCATGATACTATCACTGTATTTGCCATTTTAAATTTAAAAACCTCATTAACAAAAATTCTTGTTAAATTAATCAATAATATTTTTAGCAGTGGTGAATATCCAGAAGAGCTAAAAATTGCTAAGGTTTGTCCAGTTTTTAAAGGATCCAATTCTTTAATGTCAAACTATAGACCTAAATAAATAGGATACGAAATTAAAAAAAATACCCGCTGAAATGACACGCAACGTTGTCAACGAATTTGAATTACGGGCGCTGTTTGAACGTTTATCAAAGACCAGGTTAGTATAAGTTTTAATTGTGTTATTTTCATTTTTAGAGTCTGTTCCTAATAAATAGATATAAATTAATGCGCTTTATATTATTTATTCATGATTTCTACAATTATGGATAACTGTTGAGGTGTGCCATGCCAAACAGCCTATAAAATCGCTCGGACACAAGAGGGTTTGAAGCCATTGGCTATAGCACAACAGCTTCAAACCCTCTTGTGTCCGAGCGATTCATGAAATAAACATAAGTTGTCATTTAAAAAAATTATGACTGACGTCACATCTTTGACAGCTGTCAATATAAAAACCAATGAAGTACGTCAGAGTGTCGACAAATGAAAGATTCAATTGCGTGTCCGAACGTTTTTATTTTTCAAAAAAAAATTCTTAACCGAATTTATGAGCGACTTTATGCCTTCATTGTATACATTATGCATACATAAATGATACAGTTAATTTCTTATAAATTAAAACATGCTTCAACGTTAAGTTCCACACTAAAAGAGCCTTAGGAGGGGCACGGAGCCCAAGGGGAACCGCCACTGTTTGTCTACATCTTAAAAAAAATGCATAAACAAATCCATACTAACAGAAGAGGCCACGAAAGTTTAACAACCGAGAAATTATTATTTAATCACACACCGGATGGCCTTCAGAAAATGATAATGACCGAGAGGGTCTACGTCTTTTTTTCGCACGGTTCACAAATTTTCAACAATGAACCCTTTCAACTTCACTGGCGATGACTGTTCTTCCCGTCACATGTGTATCTATAAGCACGAGGTTGAAGACTAGACACTGAAAGGGTCGTCAACCATAACAAAAGACTGACTATGTCGCTTAATTTTTAAAAAGCCGATGAGCAATTTCCTTAAGCGAACTAAATTCGCTTTTACGTAACGAAAAAAACCCCAAAAAGTCATTCAACAGTGTTTGGATTCAAACCGTAAGCAAAATTTTTATAAAACCATTTGTTTATACCATTTTTCCGTCAAGTGGTAATATTATTTTGATCTGCAATCTGCAATGCATGACCCCAAAAATCTACTATCAAGAAATTAAAATTCTTCTCACAGAATATAGTATGCTTAGGATCTTTTCTTCTCAAGTAAGTACTAAATTAATCCTCATTTATTGGCAATTAAGTATTGTA
>JAEQML010066300.1:0-20102 GCA_016904865.1 Pissodes strobi | reverse complement strand
TTCGTATTTAAAAAAAGAAAGTTGATGATGATCCCTTGAAGACGAAACGTCGGATTTCAAACTGGATACCACCATTGGATAGAGCGGAGAAAGTGGCAATGCAAAAGGGCAATTCAATTTGAGATACGCTTTTAAATAGGCTCAGGAAAAAAATAAAACGATTTTTAAAAATTTCGGTTTTTTCCGGATATCTCCGGAAATACTCGGAATTTTGAAACTTTCTAAACGGCATATTGTTAGGCACCTAAATGCGCAATTTTGCCTTAATTTGACCGACACTGTATCTCTTACGGTTTTCGAGTTCCCCTCGAAAACGAGCCACCCTGTACATGTTTACGCAAAGAAAGATAAGATATCGAAACTAGTTGGAGAATGAGAAGAAAAATGAAGCGACATTATTAATTCTAAGCCATTCATGGGATTAGGTTTTGGCCAAGAATAATAAACTAGAGAGGATGGTTACACCGGCCGGATTTTTTCTCTGACTGCTGCTCTGTCGTGACGTAGCTACGCGCGAAGTTGACGCGAAAGGCTTAATATACATAATGTGACAAAGGCGTAAGAGCAAGACTACTTTTCTTGTTTAGAGTTTATAAAAATGTGTTGAAACTCAAAATTTTAAATGGATAATAAAATTAAACTATTTTTTATGAAATTACTGGTTTTCTTATTAATTACAAGCTTTTTGTATTTGAATTTAAACAAACCTGGATAAGCCAAAATTAATTAGTATAACAATTCGGGGATTATTAAAATCTTGTATGAAAAGTATCCTTAATTGTATGAGCTTATGAGAGAAAAATTGATAAAAATAAAATAAAATTTGACAACTCTTTTATACAGTGTGAGCCAAAAAAGTATGCATAATTTGGAAAAGCTTAATAATTGCTTCTCAGAAAATGTTAGTAAGTAACTTTCTGAAATAAACGATTCATATATATTATATTATTTGTAGCTATTTAAATATCATTTCCAAAGAGAAAAGTTGAGCATTAATTAGTTAAAAATTCCTTTTATTCTACAAACAAGTTTATTTGTATCTATACATGTTTACTGATATTCAAAATAGTAATTTTCTTGTGGCACTCAGAGTTCGACATTCTATTTCCAAATTATGGAAAATAAAATTGAATTTATTACGCTCTTCTGTCCTTCTAATGGGCGCAAACCTTCACTCCATCTTAGAAGGGACTGGGAGTGAATAATCTCAAATCGAAAGAAAAGTTTTTAATTTTGAGAATTTAAAATTAGATATTGAATGAAATCAAGAAATAAAGTATGTAAATGCGTAGGCTAAAAGAAGCTGTCGCCGAGCGTATAAATTAGGCCCTAGCTCAAATGCCGGAGAGTAGGGTGCGGGTTGATTTATTTAAGGCGCGACTGACTTTTAGACAGCACAAGCGAGAATTATCCCAAAGTTGAAATATGGAACTCGTCTTAGCTTAAGCTTCGCGACAAAATAAATGAATGCCAAAAATGTGTTATTTATTTCTATCAGGAAAATCGATCAATAAAACAACAAAAATAAGTTACAAAATTAGATTAAATATATATTCCGGCAATTTATCAGTAATAATACCGGAAAAATAATTACCCAGTAACTAATCAAAAATCAAAGTCGGTATAAAGCAAGGACCCAAATTAACCGAAAACTAAAGTCTATGAGAACAAATACTCAAAAATTAATCAAACATAACTAAAGCAAACGATGAACAAATACTCGATTATTAATCAAAGGTAAGTCAAGAACGATTCAATTATTGAGCGCAAAATGATACAAGAAACAGATACTTACTGTAATGGGCCCTTCCTTCAGAGTTAGGATTTAAAAAAAATCAAATAAGTAAAACAGGTAAATAAACAAACAAAGGACTGGTTTTATTACGTAATAATAAAATATCACAGCTGGTCAGGAGGGAGGAAAAAAAATTAAGTTGAAGAAAATTTCAGTAGTCAATTCTTATGGTTACACTGTATTCTTAAAGGTAGGCTTTACTCGGTGAAACTAATTCACACGCTTACTCTAAACAAATTCCGAAATATTTAATTGTAATTGATGACGATCGCTTAAAGCATTAATAAAAAGAACGTCAGTAATATGTGTTGAAAGCCAGATACTGCGAATAATTTCTCGTTATAGGTAAGTTCAATTAGCTCGAGTAATCACCTAATTAAAGACAAATTCCCGGCTCTCGAATTTTGATCAGTCACATATGCCGTATAACTAACTAACTATGGTTATTCAGTTCAGTTAAGTTTCGTTGATCACTGCCGCAAAAACAATATATAAATAAACTAGTTAGACCTGGTGTTATTATAGCCACCAATAAATTACAGACCTTAACATATGTCAATTTACTCCACGATCAAGTTACCAGTAGGACAAAGATAATAAACAATCTGTTCGAGCAAAGAAACTCAAAGGCCGTAATAAAAACGCAAAGTCCACTAGGAAACTAGTAGTGATCTGATCTACAGTTATCCAACGTAAGCCAGAAATCGTGAAAATTGAGAACAATAATAACCTAGTTCGACCTACAACGTTATTGCGTCAGTCAATTAACAGTTCAAAAAAAATAAATCTGATTTATTCTAGATCAGCGGCTCTATCTGAATTTTAGAATTTGATTAAATAAAAGCCAACATTTTAGGCTCGTCAAAATTGCTAAAAAATTCAAAGTTCATTTAAATGAAAATTTCAGAATTTAATTAAATAAAATCAAGTATTTTAGGCTCGACAAGATTGCCCAAAAATTCAAAGTTCATTCAAAAGAAAATTTGAATGACTAAATGTTGCCTTAATTAAGGAGAAAGAGGTAATAAAAAAAGTTATTCTTAGTTCAAAAACAAAGCCAAAAAAAATTATAATTAGAGATCGTGGTTAATTACACAACTTTGCCGCAACATAGATGAATGAAAAAAAAATAAAATGGAAATTGCTCACTTGGCCGTTGAGTAACTCCTCAGGCAGCTTTCAGAAAGAACTGCTCACGGTAGGAAATAGACTTCCTTGCCAGGCGAAGGACTGCAAGGCTCTACACAGGTGGTACGCTAGACAGGCGTAGCCAAGGAACACTGTCGCTAACGATGCTCGTAGATAACAAAGAACAATTCGACGGTGGCAATAGACCTCACAGTAGAAGTAAACCCAACGGTAGTCGTTAATTCATATTCAAGGTACTACACGTAACTCTTAATGGACGAGCATTATAACTCGGTGATCAAAATCAACCATCAAGGAAAAAGAGGAATCAGAATTAAAAAATCAATAATTTACCTGTGTAGGGGGGTAGCCAGTTGCTTAACGCTAGACGGCTTTCAGTTGGGCGAGTGGGCCTCTGTAAGAGATTAGAAAGGGAATTAAAAATCTGCCCACGTGTCACAAAATGATGGCATTCACGGAGAAACAAGAAAAAAGCACAAAAAAAATGAACTCACCTAGCAAAGCAGCGCTCAAATCCCACAAAGGGCAGTTTCAGACACCAACACTTGCGAAAAGATAAGGTACAACTAAAGACTGAAACTGTTAAAATGACCCGGTCAGAAAAATCCCATTAACATGTAAAAATCACAGTTGTTTCCAACCGGCGTCTAACAATGACTGCTTGACTCGGTTCGTCGTAAAAGAGTGACCCATGCGACCGAAAACCGAAGAACAGCCAGCCGCACGAAGATTCCCACCTCGAAAAAAAACTCGCTCAACCAATGAATATCCAGTATGGCTGATCACATGTTCCTCTCAATAATTCATCCAAGGGAATTAAACGATAAAAACCTGGGATCCTCAAAAAAAAAACTACCCAGTTAATAGAATTCCCAATTATTCATAGGGAATTAAAATAAATGCGTGCGACGCTCAATCCCATCAACCAATCCCAAAACAGTTTGCTATGGAGCCGGAAACAAAGCCTTCTACCATCGACTTAATCTTCACGCGCTAAATTTAATTTGTTAAATATCGAATCGTTTCGCAGCGCGGACTTATTAAAATGTCTCCATCGAGAGAGCGACGAAGCCAAGTCGGCCGGCATATCTACGAGGGTCTTCCCGTTATTTCCCACGAATGCGTTCGGGACCATGTGAAGGGTGACAAATTCTAGGGTGATTTACGCATCGATATACGCCGGACAAAACGGCCTGTGACAAATTAAGAAGGCCTTAGTTTTATAATTTGTGTGTATTAACTAGTAAGTGTTACATTCATAAGGCTAATAACATGGGTGCTTATGAATGAAAAATCCTTAATATATGATTCGACCCTATTGTATGACATAATATAATTTTGATATTCTAACGTGGCAAGGCCACAATCTAAGGAACTTACACAATGTATAAATAAGAATTACTTTCCATTGTATGTACGTGAAGGTTTTAAACAATTTTTTTTTAAAAGTAGATATTTTTTAAAAATTTTTGTTCAAAACTTAAATACCGAAGTAACACACTGTGTAATAAAACCCTCCGTTTGACAACTTCTCTGCAATATTAGGTAAAATATTATTATTCCTGTCAGACTTGCTTATATTTAAAAATAATTTAAGCAGTTCCTGCCTTATTTAATAAAAAATCAATAAAAACACTACACTGAAAAATACTAAGCAAAACAGGCACTTAGTCTCTGCTTTAATCCTCAATTTATGGGATTTTCTTTAGAATGAAACGAAAATTATAATAAATATCAAGTTTCTCAATGTTTAAAGCACCAAAACAAAACTATTAATGGTTTTAGAACATCCGAAAATATCAATAAAAAAGCTAAAAAACACAACGAAAATATAGAAGATGCAATGACAGCAATGGCGAAATGAAGGACGTTCGTCGTGCAGGAACATCACAGCGACAACGTTGTGGTTGAGCGGACCGCGGGGCACGGGGTGTTAGTAAGTGAACCTAGGCTCTTAAGAGAAGTAACCACCCTGTCTAGTTTATTATTCTTAAGTTTTGGCTACAGCCGGATTTTTCTCATATTTCGTAATTCGTTTCTCATCACTAGGAACCAGCTTAATGGGGAAGGTTGCGGATTTAGTATCCTATTAATATACTTTTTAGAACACTAACAACTTCCCTAACTTTTTGAATTTGTTTTATTATTGTTTCCTGACTTTATCTTAGGAGCCCATTTAAAATAAGTTTTGCATTATTATTGCCATTTTTTCTTCATCCGTTATGTGCAGCTGCTGGGTCGGGAGGCGGTAAACGATCGTGCGTGCCATACTTCAGGGGAGGGGCAAATGAAAACTTTACACCCAGATTTTTCGGATTTAAAATCAAAATCTGGAAAAAACGCGTCGAACCCGGTGGACAGTGTTTCAGTTTTTTCATCTTCCTAGCTTTCACCTCCTAGCTGGGAGAAGATACCACTCCAGAAATTTTGAATAGAGGAGAGGGATCGTGCCATACCTCGTTTTGAAGGCCCCATTGAGTTCTTTATGACCCTAATGACGTCATTATTTTCAGCCACAATAAAATGACAGCTTGTCAAACATTGCTAAGAATTTGAAGGTCTGGATACAAGTTATACTTCGTTTTTTGGTTTTGGATCAAAGGGTTTTTGCCGAACTCTTCCGTTAAATATTTTTTTGGGTTTTAATTAAGCACTATTCTAGGAAAGATAATAATTCCAAGTGAAGAAAAAGTTCTAAATCTTAGAAAATGAGTATACCGTTCAGATCCACTCAAGTTATGACACTAATATTTTGTTATATCATTCTTAGGCTTAATGTCTCGCTGATATCATGGAGACATCAATAGCTATGTAGAAAAGTAGCCTATATTTTATTTTTTATTAATTTTGTATCTAGGCGTATTAGAATTTCGCTCAGGGAAAGACAAGATATCGAACTAATTGGAGAATGAGAAGGAAAATTAATCGGAATTTATGGGATTAGGTTTTGGCTACAGCCAGAACTTTTTGAGTTGATGTTTTATTATTGTTTCCTGACTTTATCTTAAGAGCCCATTTAATATAAATTTTGCATTCTTATTGCCATTTTCCCCCCATTGTTATATGCAGCTGCTAGGTCGAAAAGCAATGAACGATCGGGCGCCCCATATTTCAGTGGGGGCCAATGGAAACCTTACAGTGGGATTTTTCGGATTTAAAATAAAAATCTGGAAAAAATGCTTGAACCCGGAGGAACTATTTAATATTTTTTCATCCTCGTTGCTTTCACCACCTAGCTTTTATCTAGACCAAGCGAAACATGCTTGTGCATAATTTTGAGTTGGAAACCATTTTATAGGTTCATTGTATTCCTATAATAATTCATTGCAGCATGTGTCTCTTCGAGATCTGAAATAATAATAATAAATGTGTCCCTTACATCTTAGAAATGATAACAGGGAATTAATTAAAAGAGATACCCCTATTTTTAATACTTACCGTTTTATTAGTACATAATATATTGCTGAGAATAACGTTGCAGAATATACCTAACAATGTTGCCGCATTCAAAAAATATAATATAAACTTGAGGAAATTGAAGCTAGGTTTTGCAGAAAATGAGTGTAAATAACTATGGGTCAGAAACCATATACGATATTGGCGAGTGCTTAATATATTGTTTACTATAGCGTTGAGGATTACTAACCCAAATAAGCTAGAAATGAACGCATAAGAACAAAGATATCAAGAAGAATGTTAAATTTATTGAAATATAAAGAGCATCAGATTCTGTCTTTTTTCGGGTTACTGTTCCGTTTATTTATCGGTGATATCAACAGGCAATTAGAAGGGAAACCCTTATTTTTCGTTTTTATGAGTATATGCTGCAACCTCGTACATGCATTTGCGAGATTGATGACAATACAGAAAATATTCAAAAACATTACGATTAAGGCAGTCGAATATTATCTGTATAAAATATAGGCGTTTTCTTCCTCCTTATTGTAGGAAAAGTAAATAGTTCAGTCGTTTAAGAACAATGAATGTTTTCATGTTAATAAAAGCTCCACATTCTTAAGATATAAAGAAAAATGTAACTGGAAATAAAACTATAGGTAATACAGGCCTTACGAACCGAACTAGAATTAGTTCTAAATTATGTTTATTACCATTCTACAATCCCACGCTCTTAATAAAACCGTAGGAAATGTTGAACGCTGGCTAAGTTCTGCAGGAAACGTACTTAATCCTAATGAGGTTTTTAACACATGGTCTAAGTGACGCCTGCTCGCACATATTTGAGTCGATATCTAATCAATGAATCGATGATGAGTCTCAAGAGCCGCGGACCAGCGCTATCTGCGATCGAGAGACCGGTCTGGCCACTAGAGAGCCCCCTTTGCCCCCCATAGGTTTTTGAGCAATACCGTAGGGATGTGCAGCAATAACGAGTCGATAGTTGTGATCTGACGAGTCATTTTCGTAGTATGCATAACTGTTAATATTGGTAATCGGTATTATACTGCTAACAATTAGGATATTTGTACATTTTAAGTGTAAAGCGTTTGAAGTGTACAATGTCTGGTTACTGAATTTGGGAATTGGGACCCCGTTATGAAGAAATCAAATCTTACGTAGCAGATAGAGCATCTAAAGTGGAGGTGGCTTGGACCGGTGGTAAGAAAGGGTAAAAGATCGACGTTAAAAATACTAAATTGAGAGCAAAGAAGAATAAAAGGAAGCCGAGGGAGATCCAAGGAAACATGGCTTCATGATGTAAAGGAAATACAGTTTAGGAGTGATTTCGAAGAAAAGTTGAGCGCCGCCCTATTCATAATGTTTGATTAGGTTGATTGGAATCTTGTCAAGAGAGGCTCATATGAGATTCCCGTTAAAAATAGTATGTTGGAAGCAAAAAAATAATAATTGAAATTGAGGAAGCTTCAAGATGTTAAGGAAAAGGCTGTTGAAGGTGACAAGAATAAAAGTATAAATAATGAATATTAGTCTAACATCAATCTTTTACTAGTTCTTCTTGAAACCCCGTCTATTGGTTCAAGTTTTGCTTCCAGACTTTTTAAACTTTTTTCTAATTTTACGTTTTGTTTTATTGCCCCAATCCACGGTTTTCCATTAGCTCTGGGAGCACCATTGCTGAATTTGAGAAGAGCAGTAGTAGGGATGTGCAGTAATAAGGAATCCATAGTTGGCTCTTCGACAGGAATCTATTAATATTTCGTTTTCTGGCGAGATATCAAGCTTTAATTAGTCATTCTTAAAAGTTCGTCCATAGATTTTCCATATTCGGTGTGAATTGAAACATATACTTTAGGTATTAGGTACCTTAATAATGCAAGAATTAATTTGCATTAAATATGATTAATATATAAAATGATTTTTCTAACTACTTTCAAACATTTATCCTTCCACACATAAAACTAAATGGGTACTATACATAGGATAACTATTATTAAATGTCTAACAAACCTTTTCGATTATTTAATTTAAAATGAACTCCTCGCTTACTGAATCTAAATAATCTTTCTTATATTTCAACTGACTGCCTTTCCTTTTACACTAAATACCTTGTGATTTTACTTCTTCTACGATTCTCTCAACTTAACTTTGCCAGGGATATAAGACTTCGAAACTTGATTCTAATCTTGAGTACAGGAACAGATTGGTCTAACTACAATTCTCCAACCGCCATTTTACCTACTTCTATCTTTAACAGGCGAGACGCTACGAGTTGTATTGTCTCGAGAAAATGCGTTAAAACACCCAAAGGGTTTTAAATTCAGTGTTGAAAAAAGGGAACACAAAGTACAGCAGATATTTTCTAAATATATGTGCAAACAAAGGAGAAAACTACTAAATATCTTGGCGTCAAACAGGACTACGACTGAGCAGATGTTCTTGGCGCCAAACTCAAGCAGAGCGACGACTGGACCATTGCTTCACGGGTGAGTGTTTGTAAGGCACTAAAATCTCATTTTTCCTACCGGGGCGCGGCGCGGACAGGGAGAACAGAACGGGAAATTGGGCGGACGCGGATACATTTGACAGGGTAGAAACATTTTCTTTCTTTATTTGACATATTGTTGTTTACGCAACATTGACGGAGACAAAGATATAATATTATATTGAGAACGATTAATAACGATTTCCTTGACGGAGTGACAACTTGCTTTCCAGCGATTGTTGGATAAAACGGAATCTATTTTACCGAAAGTCCAGGTTCGGACTAAGGAGTAACTGAAATACATATGCTTTAAATGCACAAATTGCCGTTTACCTGGGGTGAAATAAAATTATTGAGTTTTAAGTATACTATCACCAAACTATATGGTGCTAATACACATGTTGGGGTGTTTCCCCAACAGCAATAGCTTCACATGTTTCCACGAATCTGATGCAGCCGTAGATAATGAATGATTCAACCCTTCTTCTTTTCGCTGAGACCTCAGACAGGCGGTTTCTGGATAAGGGCTTAATACATACATATTTTCATACCAATGGGTTTTGTGTATATCAGCTACATACTACTGCTTGATACTAGCATCAAGGCAAAACATTTTTGATTATCTACTTCTTTTTGTTGTTCTTGGTGTAGACTACCACTTTTGCTCTTTGATTATGATGTTCACTTTATATTTTTTTATCCTACTTGAATATTAGTCCATAGTTCTACTTATAGCACTAGATGGTAAGAGGGATTTGATGAATCTATGTTATCCGTCCTGTCGAGTAGATCCTACGTCTGTCGTCTATGCCATCTATAATCGTACTAAAATATTTTGGTTTTTTTTTACTTCTTTTTGTTGCTCTTATTTTCTAACTATCACTTTTGCTGTCCGCCTGTCATTTGTTTTCCCAGCGACACAATCAGTCTGGCTCCTATTGAATTGTCATGTTCGATATATATCTGTTTATCCTGTTTCATTGTTAATATAGAATTCTCCCTCTAGCACAAGGTGGAAAGAGGTGCTGGATAAGGAACTAGTCCAGATTCTATATCACAAATGATATTCTTAAGGTCTTGTACATGTTTTTGCCAGCTACGACTCACTACTTTTTAAAATCATCGAAACAACCTGTTTTTGCAGGGAGTTTGAAAGCTTTGAGATTGCCTAAAGATATCCCCACTTGGGTTAATTAAAACTAAAGTTCAGTTTTACAACTTTAATCTAGACTTTTAAGGTGAACTGTTTTACAATATTACATGCTGACGCTAGTCTCGTCGCTAACGATAACAGCCTTCTTGCCTATCTCCCCAGCTTACGACTGCCTACTGTCTCTTTCTGGCTTATGCGTTTCGCCATTAAGTGCGCGGGTAACATATCGCGAATGCCGTGCAAAGCGGAGAAACAGCATAGGTCGGGCGGCACCAATCGGAAGCGATTTTTTTATAGAACAGAAGGGCGCGCATGGAAACACATTGGCGTCACATAAATCTGATCACAATCGATTTTGGGGTTTGCTTCAATTTTTTTTAAATTTGTGGTTTGTAGATCGCCGCTTTTGCGGTCTACCTTTCATTTATTGGCCTGGCTTTCAAGACAATCACTCTAGTTCCTCTTGGATTTTAATGTTCGCTCAATACCTATTTATCCTCTTTTGCTGTTAATCTACAGTGCTGCTTCTTACCTCAGGCGGCGAGAAATGTTGGATTAGAATCTGTCCTATATTTTCAATAGAACTGTGCCCTGTGCTGTGTCGGTTGTACCAAATACTACTTCATTTTCATTGTTTGTTTTTTTTTTGTTTTTGTTGCTCGCTATATTATCACTTTTGCTGTCCATCATTCATTTGTTGGCCTGGCCACGCAATCAACTTAACCTCTCTTGTATTTTAGTGTTCGCTTTGCATCTGTTTAACATGTTATTCTGATGTTCAATCTCCTTATCCTGCTCTGTTCAGTGATAATGAGTGCAATTGCTTTTACGATATAGGTGGCGTAAAAGCTCTGTAATTTCCATATTTGAAACCAAGGTACTATGGATGGAACAATTAAGTATCACTGTTTGCAGTAGCAGTAGGACCAGGTGGCCAGAGGTGTTGTTATTTAAGCTGTACTATGAGTACCGAACGTTCCACCAATAATTTCAATACAGTTCACTGCCATCAGCAGATAAAGGAACGTAGCTAAAACGGAAACTATTTTGTAAATCTCTCCTATTTGATAAAATAAATATTTAAACAAATTCATTGTGATCATGTTAAACGTTGCGGAAATATTCAGATCGATGTAGTAGCAACACAACCGCTGTTGGAATGGAATTCTAACTATTTTAAGCAAATGTAAAGCAGGATTTATTAGCCTGTGTACGTTCTAGATCAACCCGACTAGTTTAAGATACGACCTCGTAGAGCGGTCGAAAACTCGTAATTTTAGGATATAAAACACAAACAATAATAACAAGTTCCCATTGCAAACTAATAATTTGCCCTCGGTATCTTTACATAAAGCAAAACATTGTCCTCGAGACAGACTGCCTAACCATAGCTTATACAAAGTGGTATCTGCTAAACTCTCTTACTCCATTTTTCACGATGTAAACTATACCATACTCTTCAGCAATCTAGTAATTACATTCTTCATCCGCAACTGGGAGGCATTCTCTGGAAAATGGTTAATTTTATTTTTCTTTGTCTTGTCCTAATTTATCGACTGCTGTTTCAAGAAAGCAGTTTCAGAATATGTCGTTGGTATTCAACAGTTATTATTATTATGGTTCTATCCTGATTGATGTTTAAAAGGTTAATTCGATTCAGTTACATAGCTAGTTTTTCATGCTAATTTTTCTGAAACTAAAATTTCTGCATCCTAGGCATTTTATTTTCCTTTCAATGTTTGGAGATATAAATACACATTTTAGCAAATAATTGTTACAAAATGGTTTACATATTTCGTAGAAATTAAATAAAACACCTTTTGGAGGGCACTTTGTATAATGGTCTTTACTTGGCATGTTTTATTCTGATACTGCATGTCAAAATATGTTAGTTAGAGGAAAAGGAAATTTATGGAACATCTCCTTTTGCGATATCGACTCAAGTGCAAGGGAAAAATGGCCTTCTTCCGGAGAACAAAGTGAGGGCAGGTTTTGTTTGTTTGATATTTAAAATTCTCGCGAAAAGTTTACATGCAGCAGTGATGATTTAGAAACCTGTGGTGATAGCTTTTTGAGTAATACGAACAAAATGCAATATATGGAACCATGCAAATCAATTCTTATAGGAAAAACGACTTTTGCCGGGGAAAAAATAATGTTTTTAGGAAATACATTCCAAAGATCATATCAGCGACAGTGATAGTTCTGAAATGTCTGGAAATATAAGTAGTGACATCTTCCCCAAATGAAAAAAATCAACAAGGCTCATGTGTAGGGAAAATTACTTTTACAGAGAAGAAAATGATGGCAATAGTGGTTTTGCTTTTAAGAAAGAGATTTAAGAAGTTCACGAACAGTTTTCGTGTAGCAAAAGGAAGACCAATGATTCCGAAACCTATGTAAATTTATATAATAGCTTCCGACATCCTAAATTAATACATTTTCGCTTAGCTGTCGAAGATTAGAATTCTGGATTTGTATTTTTTTTTAAATAAAAAATTGGCTTTTTATTATATTTAATATATAATTCCCAGATTATGCACATGAATGGAAAAGCTGCAGTTTTCGCCACATCTAATTCTATAAACTTCATATATCGTGAAGGTGTCTTTGAATGGGGTTATCTATACCACAATGGACTTAAATGCAAGATTCACGTCTAGGTCTTTTCTTACTTGGCTCTATTTTATGTTGGTACATCTTGCCAAAATATGTTAGTTAGATTTCTTCAAGTATACAAAACATGCACAAGTTGAATGGCTTCATGTACATAGATTCCACTTGACCTGTACTCAAGGCTTTTAGAGGACATGATGCCATTTGGTTACCACCTTGGCTCGACTGTCCTTTATTCCAGATGCACGTTATGCCACCTAGAAGAGTACTACTTGCACTATCTTCTTGGATAACACATGTAGGTCTTGTACCTGTTTTTGCCAGCTACGACTCACTACTTTTTAAAATCATCGAAGCAACATATTTTGGGGTTTGCTTCCATTTTTTTTTAATTTATGGTCAATGGCACTGTGTCCTGTGTTTGGTTGTACCAAATACTACTTCATTTTAATTTTTTGTATTTTTTTTGTTTTTGTTGCTCTCTATATTATCACGCACGTTATGCCACCTAGAAGAGTACTACTTGCACTATCTTCTTGGATAACATGTCTACGATGCAAATCCAACTCAGTTATAGCTTTTTTGGTACATTCTAAAAGAACGGAAAATACTTCATGAAAACTAGAATTTGTATATTATGGTACATTCAGGATGTTTTATCTTGAAAGCGTTGAGTAGCTTAGCTTTGAGGTTTGAACTGAGATATCCTTTTTCACTTTTTGTCAGCTATAGTGAGCCTCTTCACCCAGGAAGTTGTTGATATGATCTTTTGTCATCTGTCTATCATGATATCAGGTACTGCATGCCTCCTCTTCATCTCAGTGTGACGTGGGAGGCGATTATCAGTACTCACAGGCTATTCCAAATAGGCAAATTCAAGCCTGGAGATTTGACTGGTCACTTGCGCATCTTTGAAATAATAAAACTGGAAAATGCCAGTAAACCAAGTGACCAAATGACGGTCATGTGGGGCCTAGATGTCCCATTCGCAGTGGTTATTGATGACCGCCAATCATAGGAGAGTAAACAACTACCTCAGGCCGATAACGCATCGCTCTGGTACACAAATGGTTCAAAACTAGCGAAAGGAGCAGGATTGGGCATTTCAGGTGCAAACTGTATGCTTTCCAAACCGCTATGCAAATATACAGGGTGTTTTTAATTGAGTGCCGATACTTAAAGTTGTGAATCCTTGGGTGATTTTAAGAAGAAAAGTTAATATTAACATATGTCCTAAAGCTCTTCATTTTTGAGCTACAGGATGTTAAAATTTTTTAAAAAATATAACTTTTTTATCATATGTATTATATCACTCTTATATATTTTTATGAAATTTTGTACACACCTTTAAATCATTAAGGAGCATTTTTTTGGGACAACAATTTAATTTCTACTTTCACCAGTGACGTTCACGTAGGCATGATATTGAATGGAAAAAAACGGTAAGCATGTTAAATGCCCTCTTAAAGCAAATGAAATAAAAATTTGTAGGCTGGGTAAAGTTCATAAATGTTGACGTTTCTTTTCATAAAGAGATTGATTATTCATTATTAAATAATTATTATTAGAGTAAGAAGTAAAATCTGATAAAAAAATGGTAAATTTTACAAACAGTGAATTTTAAGTGACATGCATTTTACTTATGGGATTGCAGACGGAAATGCATACGAAGCCAGACGGATATACCAAGAGCCGTATCCAAATCGCCTACTACCCGATCCGAGAACATTTTCGTACGTACGAGACCAGAATTTTAAAAGTAGACCACAGTGCCAAAGGAGCCCATCAAACAGTAAGAACACCGGAACTTGAAGAAGAAATTTTACACGAAATTGAGGAGAACCCCGAAACTAAAACGAGGAAAATCGCGGCAACATTTAATGTTTCACATTTTCTTGTTTGGAAAATTCTCATCGAAAATTTATTATACCCATCACATTCAAAGAGTCCAGGCGTTACTCTCTAGAGATTTCCCGTTGTGCATTAATTTATGTGAGTGTTCTTCAAAACGTGCTGGAAAATCCGTTATTTGACAGGCACATTCTTTTTACCGACGAAGCTAATTTTTCTCGAAACAATAAGAAATTTCCATAATAACCGTTTATGGGCGGATGAAAACCCTTATGCAATTGTGGAATCAAATCATCAAGAACAGTTCTCATTAAATGTTTGGGCTGGCATTATTGATGATTATTTGATAGGCCCATTTTTTCTCTCAAGAAGACTTGATGGACAATCATATTTACACTTTCTTGAAGAAGATCTGCCGCCAATGCTTGAAGACCTTCCAATCTTATTAAGAAACCCGATGTGCGTTACGAATTTTTAAATCACACCTATCGCAATCGGTGGATAGGTCGCGGAGGAACGCAATCATGGCCGCCTAGATCTCCCGACCTTAATACTTTAGACTATTTTTTCTGGGGGTATCTGAAAAGCTTAGTGTACGCAATGCCGATTCAAACCGAAGAAGAGTTACGAAATCATATAATAGTATGCTACCAAACCATAAGAAACACCCCAGGAATCTTAGAAAATGTGCGTCAGTCTATGCGAAGAAGAGTAGATGCTTGCATACGTGTGGGTGGAGGACACTTCCAACAACTACTGTAAATAATGTGGGTTCTTTATTTTGTTTTCCTTCTCTTGTCATTTCGTTTGAGATCTAGGATTTTGAATTTATCGTTTTACTAAATGAATCGCGATTTTTAAAATAAAAATTTTAAAAAATTTTTTTGGTTTTTATTTTTTTACGCGAAAACGGTGCATCGTACGAAAGTAAGTCTATGGACCAAATTTGCCCCAAAATAAATGAGGATTTTAAAAATGAGTTTGGTTTTTAGAAAGATCAGTGGCGTACCATTTTTTTCTTTAAAATTATTCACTTCAAACCCCGTACGGACGTCACTGGTAAAAATTTTAAAAAATCTTTTAAGTCAAAAAATGCTCCTTATGATTAAAAAGTGTGTACAAAATTTCATAAAAATATCTAAGAGTGATATAATAATTATGATAAAAAAGTCATATATTATTTTTTAATTTTAACATCCTGTAGCTCAAAAATGAAGAGCTTTAGGACATATGTTAATATTAACGTTTCTTCTTAAAATCACCCAAGTATTCACAACCTTAAGTATCGGCACTCAATTAAAAAACACCCTGTATAACCACCTTCCAAGCGGAAGTGCTTGCCATAAATTTATGCGCAGAAGAGTGCCTCACACAAGGACTTCACAGAAAGCACATCTACATATTTTCAGACGGCCAGGTGGCTCTAAAAGCTCTAAAAACTTTCAAGCGTGTGTCAAAGCTAGTCTGGGAATGTAAGCACATCTAAAACAACTAGCAACACCCAACCAGGTAACTTTAATGTGGGTTCCTGGCCACAGAGGCATAAAGGGCAACGAAAAAGCAGATTGCCTTGCGGGAGAAGGAGCTGGAACACCATATTATGGTCCAGAGCCCCACTGTGGCCTTACGAAGAGCCACATTATCGAAGAACTAAACAAATAAGAAAAATACCAACTGTCGTCCGACTGGTGAAACACTCCGTGACATCACCATCTCTACGAAAAGAGCAGAACAGCTTTTAGACATGAACAGAGTAGATATTAGAACTGTCGCCGGCCTGCTCACTGGACATTGCCCGGTAAAATACCGCTTAAAGGCAATAGGCAAAGCAGAAGATGACCAATGCAGATTTGGCAATAATGCAAGTGAAACCGCAGAACATCCACTCTGCCAATGTCCAACCCAATTCTACAAAAAGCTCAAGTACCTTGAAGGAATAAAACTATCACCTCAAGGAGTGAGTCAACTACCTCCCAAGTAAATAACTTCGTTTGGAAGAGCCATGCACAAATTATCTGTAAAGGTAGCAGTGCCGGGCGGCTGAAACGACTCCCTATCTATAATCTACAATCAATCAGGGAAGAGTGTACTTGAATCTTTTAACAACTCGGTTATACTCTCGCAAACATTTCTATTAACGTTATTTTACATATTCTTTTTAGATTATTTGTTAATCTGGAACAGCAAAACCGATAGTACATTGTTGTCTGCTTTCTGCTTAATCATTTTAACTATCATGGCGGCGATGTTGAATTGGTAAAATGTGCAATAATCCCATGAGATAGAAGTTCCAGCCCATTGTACAAATGGTTAACATTCATATCAAATATAGGTCTACAGCTGTATTTCCATTTATTGATGATCTGAAATTGAAACATCTCAGGATAACTAAAAGAACATTGTAATGAAACATATATAAAAACTGTTGTAACTTTTTCTGCAAGTTATTAAGTTGAAAGTTTTTAGGTTACCACGTTAAAAAGTCACTTACAACATTGTGTTTACCTTAGGAATAGATACTGTTGCTAAGGGAAACACGATGTCGTGACTTTTTAACGCGGTAACCTAAAAACTTTAAAATTGTTTTTTCTTTAAAACAAATTAATAACTTGCATCCAATTTTTTTTCTAAAATAACCCATTGCTAATAAAAATCCCCTTAATGTTAAACTAAAACCCTTCTTATTTCTCTCCAATATTGGAAAAAGCTCTACATTACTACAATTCTATCATTTAAGTATTTTACCACAAAAAGCCTCTAATTAGAACCCACGCTAACAATGACACCATTATTGAATACATAAAGCACCACATAAAATATCATTAGGAGTACTTACCAATGCTCAAACTGCATCTCTGGCACTTTTTTAACAGTTCCAAACCCTTTCGGCAACAACATTACGAAAATTCCATAATGACACCGTAAAAAACCACATAAAACAACATTCGGAGTACTTACCAATGCTCAAACTGCACCTCTGGCACTTTTTTAACAGTTCCAAATACTTTCGGCAACAACTTTACGAAAATTCCACATTTTTTGGGTACCTTAACATGAACAACACTTTCAAACTTTTAGAGTTTTGCGACCTAATAATCAATGACAACATTACGTTTCTATAGTAACGAAATCTCAGTATACTTTATCCACTTTTTATGAAGAAATCCATTGAAAATTATTAATATTATGATTGTTTAAAGGATATTATTGATTTTTTGCGTGAAATTTAAATAACGATAAAAATATTGTATATCAAAATAAAAATCTCCTAAAAGTCTCATACTAACCTCATTTTTTGGAACGGATGGTCCTGGTTTTTACAGTTTAGAGTTTTATGTTTTCGACTCAACCTAGTTTTTCTCTATATTTTTCTTGTTAATTTCGTTTGTTTATATCACTAAATGCACTAGATTCCATTGTATTTACTTCAAAACACCAATAAACAGACAACAAAAATGGATTCTAATGACGAACTTCCATATGTTTCTGCATTCACGGAAACGTTTCATTCTGCATACTGGCATTTCGATCAATTGGCATCCAGGCAATCTCATCCTGGAACGTAGTTTTCAGGCAATCTCATCCTGGAACGTAGTTTTCACTCACTAGGATAAAACTGCCACTTAGATTTTATAGCGGGGCATTGGTCCTGGCACATAGATGATACTGGTGAAAAAAAAACGATCTCATATTTTGGCAGTTAGATCGCTAAGCTCGACTACTCGTTGATTCTTCTCCAATAATTCTTACTTACTGGTTCTGAATCACATTATGCCAGAGTTGCTAGGTCTATAAATGTTTTCTAGTATTCTTCAGAGCCTTGCATCATCGATAATAGCCATCATCGACGAGGCTTTCGTGTTTGTAACTAACAGCCACACCTGTTTTCTCAATGGGATTGTAATATCAAGTATCATGTGAAAGAATTTTGGAACCGGGTAGATAAGGGCGATAATTTTCTATTTTTGCAATTTTGAAAATGCCGCTAGACTTATTTGCCAATTTCTTAAATCAGCCAAACTTCTTTTAATTATAGTTTATGATAGTTTCAATTTACATATTGAGTTTCAGGCATGTAAAAATAAGGGATCCGGAAATTTTCAGCCAAACTAGATAAACCGGATTGCTTTATTCGTAAGTTTCATTATCTACTTTGGTAAATGTAAAAGAAGTCCACTCATTTGTGTTTTTTAGCTATCGAACCCATCGGAAAATTTTGCCAGACTTAAAGATTGTTGATTAGTGTTACTAAAGGAATAAACTAACTGATATACACCAACTGGGAAAATAAGTGCCAAAAGATTCACTGCCTTATAGAATATATTCTTGTAAGAGTCTTATTTGCAGAAGTGATATTTAGCATACCGTAGAAAATATAGAAACGCCATCTTTTAATTTCCTGAATATGGCTTCTTTTATTTGTGGTATTTGAGGCGGCAACTTCCAAAATAGCCTTTAAAATAAATTTTTAAACCTGGGAAAATACACAAAAAGTAGAAATCTATTAAAATAAGCAGATATTTTAATGCGACCTCTTCTACAATGGGTGTGTCTTCTACAACTTTGATTTTATTTTCCGACATTTCCCATTTATCATGAAACCTTTCTTCAATTTCAACAATTGCACCATTAAAAATATATAGGCTCAGAGTCAGGAAATGAAATATGTTTTCAGAAAGTACACGCAATTGTGTAAATTTAAAAGTCAAGGTAAATAGTAAATGGTAAATACTCGTAGATAGGTGCAAATCCTTCTTGGTCAATTGGCAACTCGTAAACCACCCGGGACAATAAAACTAGATCTTTTTTTGCGATTTGGCGCTTTATTTTAATTAGTAAACACGTTATGTAATTGCCTTAATCACACGCGAGACGGTTTTAAATTTTAAATGGGACTAATTAAGAGTGCGCATAATCAAAAAGTAGAATCGCACTCGTGGGACTCGGCCGTCTTCGCACGTTTTCACGTTAATTTGTGGCATCGATTTTTTTATTTTCTGGTCCGAAAAGGTTAAATAATAGAGACACGCTTGACTAGACTCAACCTTAACCGTTGGTTAAAGGACCAAAACCAATGTATTGAGAGTCTGTGCCTCGACCATCCTAAATACAAATAGAATAAATATAAGAAAGCTAATAAATCAATGTGACATAATAATGGTAAGACTTTTATGAGTTAATTTTGGGCACCATGTGATATCTGATATTAATGGTTAAACTTAGAATTACTTTCTAAGTACAGTAAATTAAATGAATTTAAGTGATTTTGGACTATTAGCCTACACTCTGCGACCTTTTCAGATATATTGTGACTGTCCTCAAAAAGCCATGTATGAGTCTTTATCCAAACCCGTCCTTTCCATGAGACGCGATAGGTTATTCTTCAGATCATCCGTATATCTCAAAGTTTTAAGCTTTTCTTCTCCCAGCAGCGTCAGGAACTTGTAAGCTGTCGCAATGGCAAAGTATATGTACTGCTGCTTTCTCCTCTTCCTGTCAGAACCTGCCCAACAGTTTTTCTGCCAGTGCAATCGTACTCATATGTTTGTTGAGCCTACGTTGTTCTAGCTGTACTTCTCTTCTGACAATAGATATTCTTTGAATTTTGGCGATGGTTTTTTCACAAACTGTTTTGT
>MU194190.1:0-19843 GCA_016904865.1 Pissodes strobi | reverse complement strand
GATGCCCACCCAACTTGCTGGAAATAATTATATCACTCTGTACTTTGATCACCCTGTAAAATCAGTGGCATTTTTTGTGATGAATTCGTTTGTCCCCACTGAAAGTATAAATTGGTTTAGTGCTAAAATCTTCATATCAGAACCTTGTGTATTGTTTGTGAATGTGAATTAAAATCAAATTTTGTCGAGTTCAGGTCGCAGTGACTGTTGTTTGTACTTTTCATTAATAGATAACTACTTACATCCGTAAAGTTCGTAATATAAAAACGGTTAAAACCTATTTATGATGATTTTTGAGACAGCCACAGATGATAATTGATCCCCGAAGGCTAATTTTTGATGCGTTGTGTAATTTTCAATTATTAACATTTTACGTTATTATTTTAGAGCAGAAAGACATAGTGTGAAAATAATGCCAGTTAAATCGATGTGAAGTATTGGATTAGATCGAGTACCTATATACTTGGCAAGTAAGTAGTGACTAGTTTCTATTTTATATCATAATCATAAGTAAGTAGGTTCATTAGTTAGGTTGTCAGTAAAATACTTGATTCATCTATCTCTGTTTCTTTCTTTTGCATTATTAGGATACAAGTTGTAATTAATAAACTATTTGAGATCTTTTTGTTCAATTGAATATAAGGTGAAATCCAATTAGATCTTTTTCAATATTAGTATGGGTTTTTGTCAGAAAGATCCACTTGAACTAATCTAATGCCCATTTTACGTTATCTGCGTGAGAAACAGAATGGAAGTGCAGAAGGCATTTGACAGAGTAAAGCATGGCATTGCATTTTAGTCATTAAAAGGGATTAATATACCTGATAACGTATAATATCATATTTATTAAGCCAAATACAAAATGTGGATAAAATGGAGTAAAAATCTAATACATATACTTAATAATTAATACGGGTTTCATTAATTTTGGGGCATCTTTATGTCAAACATTCTAAAGGATTCAAACATGCAAATGGATTTAGGTTGTTTTTAGAAATCCTGATGAGAGATGATTGTAAGTGTGCAGAATATTTGAATAGTGTCGTTCATTACCGCGCTAAGAACTAAATTTTTATATGAAGAACTCACTAAATAATACGCGCATTTTATATCATTAATGAGGCATTTGAGGTCTTAGAATATACTTCAAATCAAAAAGATTTAGGCGTTATATTTGGTACCTCTTTTAGTTTCAGTGATCACATTGAATTTTACTGTGAGCTTTGCCAGGACCAGGCTTTTAAATGTTAATATGTGTCTTAAATTATGTCGCAGCCTTGTGTTGCCTAAATTAGGATACAATTTAAACAAACTGGCACTTCAGTAGTTTAATCTAGTATATATAGTTTAATATGATCACCCCAGTGGCGTATATCCTTTGAAAAGGTCCAGAAGTACATGTTTCTGAATATAGTTGATTTTCTCCATACAGGGTGACAAGCATATTAGATTGCTAAGTTTATTCAATCGATTATCTTTATGAAACATGCGAATAAAAATATGTTTGAGCACAACAAACTTGCTTAGACTTCATATAATACGTTTGGCACTTCCGCTTTTAAATTCTTCTTTCTTTTAATATCGATTAGTTTGTATTTTGTGGCCATTCATAATACTAGATTAAACTTAAGGGAAAAATCGAAAAATATAGACTTATATTATTAATGGTTACATTGTTACGTTTTTACCGAGTTCTGTGTGAATAAAATACTTCAGGGCCAGAACTCAGTGCTTAATTAAGTACTATTAATTTCTATACACACCACCAATCGAACAAATTGATAACTTTAACATTGATACTAAAACTATATACACTAATTCATTTAAACAGTCTCAACTTCAACTATTTAGCTATTATTTATAAATAAATAATTTATGATTTTTATCGAAACTATCTTGGCCCCTTGAACCACTATGGGCACTCTGCAGAAGGTGAATTGTCTCCCATACCGTATGCGACCAATGTTTTCTGACGCCTTCGCGAAACTTCCGTCTGGCTGACAGTGGCAGATATCCTCGTTAGGTTGATCAAACTTCCAACATTAAGTTAAACCAAATGCAAATGATGAATGGTCTTCAAACTTTTATACTATTTACTTACTGAGGCAAAAAACCTGATTTTAAAAATTGTCGAATAATTTTTCATTTTTCATCTGAGCAGGGCTACAAAAGTATTTGAATCAATGTATTATTATTACTAAGTGCTATTATTATTTATTTAAGATATTCAAATGGTATGCATTACTTTTATATGATGTTTTTAAATTAAATGAATCTGAAATTTATGAGGATTCCTTGCCAAAGTTCTTGGATTTTTCCATTCCACCATTGGTCTAATAAGGCAAGAATTGTTGATGGTCCTAAAGAAAAAAAATTAAGGGAATAAAACTTAAAAGATCTTGAGGGCAATTCTATCGCACCTTATCGTCCAATGATTTACTGAGAAAACATATCACTTAGTCGGTCAGGCTGGACATAATGTGGGAAGCCCCATTTTGCTGAAAATATAGTAAGATTTCAAATTCAATGTTCTCAAGGTGATGCTGATTTTTTAATTCTAAATAATGCCGATATCTAAAAAAACAAATTCCCAGTGAAAGCCCTTTTATTAAATTACAAAAATCAAACCAATATGGTTCACCAACTACAAAAATAATAAAAGAATAGTAAAAATAAACAGGTTAGTATCAAAAAGAAAATGATCATTCGGAAAAAAATCGAAATAATAAACACACGCGAACAAACCCTTCTGTCATCTATCTGGTCATCATCATCCGGTCCAGATATTTCGGGTCTCTTGGTCTCTCTCCCTCAGATTTACTTGTGAGGCAATTGTAGAACGCGATTTGGTCCATTGGAACGAATGGTGTTGCCAACTGCATTACAACCTGATATTTGGCTTTTTTGACAGGAATGGGACGGCCATATATTGGGATATCAAAAGAAACTGGGAGATTGTTTCAAGATCTCTCGAGATTTAAAATAAGTAATTGAAAAATCGGAAAGCCAGTAGATATACTAGCTTTAATACCATTCAAGTGTTCCTGGCTGTATTGAGCAATGCGGTATTTGAAAATCTGGACCTTTTGCTTGTCTGCACTTGAGATAACTTTTTAAAAATGTCCTTCATAGTGTCCACTGAAGTTCAGGATCATATCTTGTTTTACTAGAATAGAAATTAACCGTTTGTATGATTGTTTGATAAAATCAGCATATTGTTTGGGGCTAAGAACGTAGTCCTTCTTCCTCAATAACTGCGAGGGATCGATCACATGGAAGGAAGCTTTGTCCCGACTCGAGAAAGCGATGTTCTATCTTGTCAAGTAGTAGTTCTCACCAGCAAATGCAAAATCTGAATTATTACGGACTCTTTCTTTTGAGCAGTAGTAAGTGTAATACATTTATTTTCAAATTTACAGATTATGTAAGGCCGGGAACCGCCGTCATTGATATAATTTGCCTCGCGGACTCTCTATTGTCTATAGCATAGTATTGACTGAGCAGTAGTATTATCAGGGAAAAGGCATAAAACTTTGGCATTTTCAGGGGGTAAGGGTATAAAAATGACACCATGTCGTTTGACGACTTTCGAGCCGTAGTTTAATCGTACATATAAAAGTGTTCTTGATTTGTCTTACCAGAATAAACGCGGGAGCTATATGCACATATAGCGTTTATAGAAAGCTTCCCCAGCAGAAATTTTTGCAAGATGAAGGTTTTGCTAGAAGTCAAAAGTTAAAAAAACATCATCAACTTCATCGTTATTCTTGCACAAGGTAGCTTCTGTTTCTATCTCCTTGAAAAATAAACCGGCTTTAATTTCATGACGCTGCTTTTCTAATTCTAACTTCTTTCTTTCATTTTCGTCAAAGGTCACACCTTTGAGTGTATTATGGAAGATGTCACTTTTTTGCACACATCCGAGCGAGTTGAGCCAAAGCTGTTGAAGTTCTCCTTAAGATATCGATGATAAAAGTCATAGGATCTTTTAGGCTTATGTTCAGGGTCACTGCCACTTTTGGGTTCATAAAGTTGCAAATAGAGCTTATACATTTTTCGTACATTTAGATCTGTAGGCAAATAGAATCGACGTGACTTGTTTCTACTATCGAAAAGCTCTTGACATGCATGGCCATATATTGCAGTTTTTCGGTTGGGTCTATTTTCATTGTTTTCCCTTTTTAGGTACTGCAATAGCAGTTCGATCCAGTTGATATTGGTCCCTTCTGTACTCCTTTCCAGTTTCTATACATCTTTCCTTTTAGCTTTTTTCCACATTTCTTCTCCAGGCAGCAAGATCGGCATTTTTTTCTATGTTTGGTTACAGGAAGTGAAGACTCCTCCGCGGGCTCACTGTTGGCAACAGGTTCAATGGATTGTTCTTCCAAAGAGATAGATTTTTTCTTTGAACGCTTAGTCCTACTACATCAATATCAGTATCAAAAGCTCATATTCTGTCTCACTCACTAATACTAAACGGATCTGACTCAGTTTCACTCATTTTTAAAAAGCTTCAGCGGAAAGGAAAAAGCATGGAAAAACGCATGGCAAGCAGAAATAAGACTAACAACAGATTAAAACAAATCCGCCGCCGGCCCTAGGGCAGACAGAAGATGACCTTGAATTCCACGAAAACCAGCGAACACTGACGGTGCAAAAGTGATGCAAATCCAGAGCTGCGCCCTTCTTGCACCAAACAACTCAGAGGCAGATACATAAATACGTGTAATTTCTTTATTTAACATCGAATCTGCATCGTTTTTGTACCAGCCAATCCGTCAAATTTGTTTGGCATATAACGTACAATTCAAGCCCAAATTACCAAAAAAATGGAGCTGCATCTTTTGCTTGTTGCAAATTGTGAATTTTTCTATCAGGATGGTCTTCACATAATTATGTCAATTTTATTGAAATTAAATCCATGACACTGCGGATAGCTTCGTGAGCAACTGTTGTTTAAGTAGGAGACAATGTCGGATTGATTCCAACTTGATCCAGCTTCCTCAAATGTTTAAATTAGTTGTACGTAATTTTTGTTTAACATTTAAAATCTCATTGTTCTTAATGTATGCACATCGACTCTCAGGTTCATCGATAAACATGATTATAGAGAAGTTTTTAACCCAATTTACCGATCGCAAATTGCAAAGTAAATAAATAAGGTAACTAGTTTGGGTTAAACCAACACTATACAAGGATACACCAGCGATGTTTATTACACACTTTTTATCTTAAAAAAGAAATGTGTTTACATAAGAAATAACAATACATGAGGACAGCAAAAATTAAGTAAATAAACGACAGGTATATCGCGATTCGTTCCTACATTATGTTTAAACCGTTTTATTCTATGACCTATTTTCCGAGATATTGTGGCTGAAGATTTTGAAAATGATAGCTCGGGTAGCTTTAGGATTTTTCCTAGATATTTTTAATTTCATGGTAGGTTAAATACAGAAACGTAGTGTGAGCCAAGTAGTGGTACTCATATCAAATGAATACTAGACCAAATACTAGATTTTGGAATCTACTCTCAGCAATATAACTAGAAAAGTCGCTGCACGTATATCATTTGAGGTCACTCTAGCTCGGAGAATTTCATATGACAATCTGCTGATGATGTTGTCGGAAATACCTATTCCTATAGAGGACCGACCTCCCGTCAGTCATTCGACACTTCTTATTCGATATTTTACTTTATTAGTTCTTACGGAACGTAATAAAGACTCAGAATAAAATTCTAGAAAAGACAAGAACGAGTGAGCGTTTTTGCGAACTAGTATGATCAATATCCATGATTATTAGAGCGCTATATCAGCTGTATATATACAGTTGTCATATGCTATAGTATATGAACTATTGTTTCGTTTAAACATTCATTAATGACCTGGATGGCAATCATCCAGCTACGTTGAGTTTACAAGGTAGACGTCATCAGTTATAAGCCGATATGTGCCTTGAGCATAAATTTTTCGAAAACCAGATTTCAATAGGTCTGTCTTCCAAAGCACTTCACCGATTTAAATCTACTTACCTATAATGAATTTCTTTCCCCAGTTCTTCTCAGGGGAGCGAAATGATGCTTTTGACTCACTTTATTATACAGACTCCTCAAGAATCTTTGGCGAATATCCAGCTTCGCTGGATTACTGTTTGTGCATATGATCGTCCTCAAGTAATTAGGATCAGCAATTATCAATCTGGCGTTTTTCGAAAATTCGTCACCTGGGTCCCCTTATATTTAACATATTTTAAATGGTATATCTGCATGTTTTGTAAACAAAATCAATATCTGTGCTTCACAAATGATCGGTATCTGGCTGCAGCAGCATGTTAACTGGTTAATTATACAGCCTTAAGCGTTGGATGCCAAAATATGTAACTTTATTTGCTAATTGCTCATTAGGCGGTCCGTATGCCAGGTTTCCTCAGCAGTTTTTTTAAAAGGCGTGGGTTTATGTCTTTGCAGTTAGGGTAGGGCGCCACTAATTTTTTTTTATAAGAAATTGATCAATGATTATTGATCCTTGAAAATAGGGTAATAAAATTTAGAAAAATACCCTGCAAAAGAACGTCGAAGAAATTTGAATACACAGATTAGTTAATATCTTGACTGCAGTTTACCAAAATAAACATCAGGATTACAAATAACTTATTGATTAAAAAAAAGTAAACTTACCCCGCTCTTTCAGGACAATTAATCATATCTCAAATCAATTTGAGGTTCTAAGTACTCTTTTAAACCAATAAGAAGATTCTCGTGTTAGATATCTCATCGATGTTACAAGAATGGTAAATAAAAGCAACACAAGATTCTACTTGTTAACTATGTACTTTAAGATTAATATTAATATTACCCAAAACTTATCTTAAATCAATCCCGTGGCAGCGAGAATATCGGTAGACTTATAAATAGTCCTCAATAATACCAAATCAATGAATTAAACTGTGAGGTAAATATGTATATATACAGCCGTTAAATATCTATAGGTAAATGATTTGAGCCCAAGGCGACCATTTAAATTTGCAAATTTCAATTAGGTGAAATAAATTACTGTCATGAGCTTTACAGCCAAGTGAGCCAAGTACAGTAAAATTAACTCAATCAGCTATTCTAACACTAGCTAAATGAAATCAAGCATCTTTTTTTAAAGGTAAGTTCGATAAACAAGATAGCTAGATCGGTAAATGAATGAGAATTAACGAAAATATAAACGATATACGTCAAACGGCCTAATCTGTTTAATTATAAATTCATTAATCAAAATGATAGATAACGAGAAGCGATATACGATAATTCAGACAACTGACTTACAGTCGTTAATTATAAATTCATTAATTACAATGATAGATAACGAGACATGATATACGGCAATTTCTACTCATATAAATAAAATTGATTTTACTTTATTCCGGACGAGTTGTAGGCATCGTCGCTCCCTGGAAGAAAGTCAACATGTGGTTACGTCACCCAGACCAAAACCTTGGTACGGCTAACTGGCGGGGATTACCTAGGTCAGCGTGAAAATCTACCTCACAGAAGGAATTATATCCCATAGAAGAAATTCTGTCCTACAGAAGGAATTTTGTCCCTCATAAAGATCATAGTTAAATGATAAATTATTTTAGCCATCTTAAGTGGAAACACTTGTGTCGAACATACCTTTAAAAGAAAGGGTCACCACACTGGTTCATCACACAACATTTATGGACGATAAAGTCGGTATTTTCGCAACGACACTATCAGGCGGTAGTTAAACCTGAGGGCCAAAATATTCAAAATAAATTCCAATACAGAAAACCGCCTGCTCGCCTTGGGTGTTCCGGCAAGAAGGGCTATCATTGTTCTCACCACTACCTTTATCAAGTGGTGCATTAAACGGATGTACCGTACCTGTCAAACAGTTCCGAACACCTGGATTAAGATCGCGAGAAGTAAGGTAGCGAGAGTATCGATAATACAAATCGACCAATAAAAAGAGAAAATTGCAATATTGTATTCAGTAACATTTAACATTCGCAACAGTACAACAGCATAAGCGGAAAGAAACTGAATGCTTCCAATTGCAAAACTCTGTGTCTCTCCAAAGTACAACCTATGAATTAATACACCTGTATCAGCGGATAATGTTTTTGAAGTTGGTACTTAGAATTGATCGTATGTAAAATTCTCCGACGCGCCGGCAATTATTTTACCAATTTTACCTCATTGTATAGTGCATAAACAGTTCCAACAAAAGCTTTACCCAAAATTGAGAAAGAAAAAAATCAGCAGAGATAACCAACAGCTGCCAATCAGACCTGGAACATCATATGCTCAAGCAGCAACAAATTCAGTGCGTAAGTAGCGATCAAAATCAATTAATCCCACAAACTATGGTCTCACAATCTGGACAGAAACAGAGCTAAAATAATGATGAAAGAGCTAATCACACAGATTCAGAACCCTGAGAAAAGGCCAGTGTCCTACAGTTAAGCTGAATAACTGCTAACTAATACAAGTCGATATGTTAAAATGCGTGGGTATACATCTGGACAAACGACTAACATAGAAAACAAATATATTTAAGAAGATTAAGCAGCTGACACTTAGACTACAAGACCTCTACTGGGTAATTGATAGAAAATCAAAATTGTCATTACAAAATAATCCTTATATGTGTAACTATCATAAAGTCCATCCGGACATACGGCATACACCAATTGGGATCTACCTCCCATTCCATCCAATTAGGCTAAATAACTGACAACTAACACAAGTAGATAGCTTAAAGTACCTGGGAAAGCATCTGGACAAACGACTAACATGGAGAACAAATATATTCAACAAGGTTAAGCAGCTGAGACTTAGACTACAAGACCTCCACTGAGTAATTGATAGAAAATCACAACTGTCATTATAAAATAAAATCCTTATATGTAAAACTATCATCAAGTCCATCGGGACATGTGACATACAGCGATGGGGCTCTACCTCTCCCCCATTCCATCTGGTTAAGCTGAATAACTGACAGCAAACACAAGTAGATAGCTTAAAGTGCCTGGGTAAACTTCTGGACAAAAGACTAACATACAGAACAAATATATTCAATAAAATTAAGCAACTGGAACTTAGACCACAAGCCCTCTACTGAGTAATTGAAAGAAAATCACAACTGTTATTACCAAATGAAATACTTATATGTAAGACTACTCTAAAGTTCATCCGGTCAAACGACATACAGCAATTGGACTCTACCTCATATTCCAACCAGTTACGCTGAACAATTGCCAACTAACACAAGTAGATAGCGTAAGGTACCTGGGTATACATCTGGACAAACGACTAACATGGGGAACACATAATATATTCAACAAGATTAAGCAACTGGGACTTAGAGTACAAGACCTCTACTAGGTAATTGATAGAAAATCACAAATGTAAAATAAAATCCTTATATGTAACGCCATCATAAATCCCATCTGGACATATGACATACAGCTAAAGGGATTTGCCTCCAATTCCAACCTAGAAATAATTCGGAAGTTTCAAAATTGGATCCTGAGAATTTTAGTCAACGCGGGAAAAAACCTACACGTCCTCAGTATCCAAAGTGAAGTAAAACGCTACAGTGAGAAATATAGAGACAGACAGAGAGTGAGATATTTAACACTATTGGTCGAACAATAAATTGTTTTATAAAAAATAAGTTATCTGCCTTTTAAAACACAAAAGTTCTTTCTTGAAGGTGGTACTGTCTTCTTTCGAATAAGATTTCACGTTCGTCCAAGAAGCACACGCTCCGCAATTACCTTGACCCAGCAGTTTTATAGCAAATTACCGCTCAAACTCGTAGCTGACAAGTGATAACAAACTTTACAAGCAGCAAGTAAAGCTTGATTTCTTATTTCTTCTGTGCACTCAAATTTGTGCAATGTATCCGTTTGTTTTGAACTTCGCGCTTGTGTTAAGCCATTCTTGTTGTGATGACAAATTTGCTGAGCGAAACTGTAGCAGACGGATTACTTGAAATAGTTCATACATAAAATTTAGAGGCACTTACTATCGTAAGACTGAAGATTAAATCAGAAAAGACGAACCGAAAATGAATTCCAAAGACTGAGGATTGAGATACCAGATGCATGTGAAAAACATTTAAAGTACGATAAAATCCTTAAAATAGGAACCAAACGTAAAAGAAAGAAAACTGTAAATAATACTTTACTCACATTTTGAGAAACAAAAATTTGTATGGCCTTTTATAGCGCAGGAAATGTACAGATAGAACTAAGATTGAAGCATTTCTTCAAATGACTTCGTAACACAGCCCAACGTTAGTTTTCAAATAATTAGAAAATATGAAATTGCTGCAGTCGATTGTCCTTCCGATCAAAAGTATCCTATTCCAAAACCATCAATATTTATGACAAAGCTCAAAAATGTAAGCTAATTAAAAAAACTTGAATAAAGGGACAATAACGATATACCAAGACAGATCTCCTAAAGGTGATAAAATATAACAAGCACCCTTGAGGTCAAGAACGAATCAAGGTAGTCAAGATGTATTTGCATCATGGAATATATGATAAAACTTGATCTCAAGGTTGTAACTGTATACCTTTATATTTTTATGCATTTATTCACCATAGTAGAACGATGACGCGATATGTCGAAATTTATTAGTACTTTGCTGACACATTTTTGATATTTAGGAACGACTTTTAAGGAATTAACTTAAGTATTTAAAAAAAAATCGCATCAACAATGTTGCCGTTATTTTTTAACCACAACGTTTCGATTGTCTTTTTTCTTCAATCGTTATGAAGTAAATATTGAAAAGGTTCTTAGACTATGAGCTTATATAATAATGCCATGTGTTGTGGACCGTGAGAAGCACTCGAACCTTAGCTGAATCCTGGCACTCGATCTGATTAGTTTAAAAGAAGAAGTTTCCAAATCCTGTTGACTTTTACTGATGGGTTGACCACTCCGTCACTGTGCTTCCAATTTAACTCCCGTTTATATCAGTGCGAATAAACGCAATAGAAACATTGCCTGCGAGCTTCAAACAGATATCATGATGATAATTGGAGATGCACCAAATTAGTTTGATTATATTTCCAAAATAGCAAATATTTTACGGTTTAATTTAGGAAGCAAGTAAATAAAAGAGTTTGTATTAGCCCACGCTAATGTACATAACTCTTTAAATGGAAATATCTCTATTATTTTTGAAATTAGAAAAAATATTCCGGACAAATGTGGTTTGATTTCGTCTGCTTTTACACAGACTTTCGTTCTAATGTATACATGGTATTTCAAGAAATCAAGGCACTTGCCAAGTGTATTTTTAATGTAATATACCACATTTCTTAATGATTTTGAATCTTCTTAATTTCACTGTTTTCCAAATACTGAAAGTTTTAGAATTACCAAATCCTACGATTTTTTCGATACAATTGCTTACCTATTTAGATACCTGCTACTACCTAGAGTTACATGTTTCAATTCTGATTTACTGTTTTATCTTTATTTTCTGCTAATATTTTACAAAATGAGCTACAATATATAGTTTTAAAATTCTGTTTACTAAATTTGAAAATATCATACTGGATATTTGAAACCATAAACAAGAAAATAAATATGTCCGCCATTAACGCGCATTTCTCGTAAATTCATTTTTGGCGTTCCGATGCTTTTATAATTGCTTCGTTCTCATTTTCATTTAAATTTCTTATTCCTGGCCCAATTTTAAAATCGTAGTATCCGTATTGATTTAAAGTTCTGTGAACTGTTCCATAACTAACTCTTTTGTTTCGTGGTCCATACCTTATATCTCTGACACAGTCTCTGTAGATTTTCTTAGATTTTTTTGAAAAAAAGAGAGCATATAATAAGATTCCTTTCATCATTTCGTTGTTTTCTAATTTTCCTATTTACTACAAATGCTGTTTCTTGCAATAACTTCCTCGTATTAATTATAGTTGGTACAAGTGGTACTCTCGACCATTCTGAACATTTTCCCTGTGCTGTTCTCGTATTCTCTTAACGTTATTATCATTCTTGAAATAAAACGACCATTTTAAACCTTTCAACAATCGAATAGCCCATATTGTAAAATAATAGCAGAAAATAAAGATGAATCAGTAAATCATGGAAAAATTAGTCCTGCAGCAGGTATCTAAATAGGTAAGCAATTATATCAAAAAGCTCATAGTATTTCGTAAATCTTGAACCTTTAATATTTTGAAAACCGTTAAGTTGTGATTCATGATCTACTATACAAAAATATTCAGAATTAAGAAAAAATTAAAAATCACTAAAAAATTTGGTATATTACATTTAAAAAACAAAGTTGGATGTTCTTTGCTTGTATACATTATAACAAAAGCATGTGTAAAAGCGGACAATTTTTGTTCGGATAATTTTTTCAATTTTTTTCTAATTTCAAAAATAACAGAGATATTTTCATTTAAAGAGTTATCTGCATAACTATATGACAATTAAAACAAGTTAAACATTAAATCATAATTATACCTTTAAAAAAAACAAATTATATTGTCTTAATAGTTGTTTATATGCATTTGAAATATCCACTTTACATAAATGTTATATAAATAAGAATAACGTAAGATGTGTGATCAAAATAGAATTATATAGGTACTTCAAATATTACAATATTATTATACCGGCTGAACACTTTTCTGGGACATCGAATAGGACAATATACAGAAGCAAATAATATAGATAGGTACACTTTACTATAATAGGACCCATACACCTAGAAACAAATTACATAAACTAACTTCGCACGACAGGTTGTTGTGCAAACTGGGTCACCCATACACTATATCCTGCAAAATCCAGTTTATTTTGTCGTATAATCAGATTAACATACCGTCTGCTATAATAATTACTGTTGCTTCGGAACCTGAAGTTAATAAAATAAAAAGGAAGCAGCGGGTCTGGATGAAAGAGTGGTTAAAGAAAAGATCTCTTTTTAGCCACGCAAATCTCCTTAAAGATCTTCAATTAAGTTCACCACAAGACCATAAAAATTATTTATGAATGGGTCCCAAAACTATTTATGATTTATTGGCCATGGTAACCACACTTATAAAAAAGACGGCACTATATGGAGGAACGCAATATCGACCAATCGAAGGTTGTTTGCTATTTTAAGGTACCTTGCATGAAGCTGCTGCTCAAACACTTGGAAATATTCTAATTGAGACCTGGGCAGCAAACATAAAGGTTTTGAAGAAATATGTAAAGGTAAGTAATTCTTTATTCATGTGTAAATAATTGTAACATAAATGAACATAAATACGAGCTAAAAGCTAACATAAAGAGTAGCTCAATAGTGTGGCAAAGTCCAATAGCTCTGTTGTTATTCGCGATACAAAAAAAAAATGTTTTAATAAAAATTATAAGGAATAAAGATGTCTATGCTTAAAAAATGCCCTCGTATATACAGGGTGTTTCAGAAAAACGAGACGGTGAAACAATTGTTTTTTTTTTAATATATTTTTGCGTATTTGACTTTCTTACAAAATTTTTCATATGGGAGCACAATTGGTTTTACGCATTTTTCCTCAGGTTTAGAAGCGATAAAAGATTTAATATTTACCAACTAATAAAAATGTAAGCAACATAATTCCTCATGAAAGACAAAGTTTGTGGAAAGGCTGATAAGCTATGAAATGTGTACAGGGTGTTTCCTTCACAGATACGAACTTTAGGAACTTTAAACTTAATTTTTTTGATTATCCTGTTGTGTAGGCCGTTGTACCTTGTTCAACTTTTTTAAGATAACCCTATGCTTATCTTTGCTAATTTAGGCGATTTTTTGACTTTGAATTAAAATTTACAAAAAACTACGTTATTTTTCACAGTTGCAATGTGTCCAGATAGCAATGATCCCTCTTAATTTCTTTTAAAATCCAGGTTCGCAGTACCAGTGTGTGTGACACCCTATTATGAAAATATTTCACCGGCGCAGCGTTTCTTTTTACAATATGTAGTACTTTTCCAGACCCGAGTCGAAAAAAGTACTGCTTTCTACGACACGAAAACTTTACTACTTCTTTACTTTCCCCGGGCATTTGCTACTCAGAGACACTTTTCACGAGTTAGTCATTACTGATGAACCATTTGGGCAGCGGAACATTCGTGATAGATAAATAATTTTAATTAATGTTTCCAAAGTTCCCAGTTGGGCAACGTAACGAGTTATCGACCGTGAAGAATATTTCTAAACTGACTTTTCCGGTTTCTCATATTTTTGGGCAGCGTAACATGTGATCTGACGTGAAGATTTTTATCTGACTAACTCTTTCCCAAAGATTTTTAGCTTTTTATACCATCTTTCAAGGATCGCTTCTTATTTTTCTTGTCGAAAAATGTGGAATTGGCACGTGCCGGGCTATTAAAATGTTTTTACTAAGAACATTTAAAATTCCTAAATCGCTGAAAATTTTAATGTGGCAATTGGCGTTTTAACATGTTTTGTAAATTTCAGCCTCGGTTTTAGTACTGCCGCTTTTCCAAACAAGGATAACTAAAATTGGTTACTCCAGTTAACATGATTCCCATCTTGGATCTTTGACTCGTTGAATATTCATAACAGAAACGCCCCCTGGCCAAGGTTTTCTTTTTCGAGCAAAGTGTTGGGAGACCTGTTTTTGAAGCTCGCAACTAGTGGGTGATAGTACTTATAGTTCGGGTTCTGTCGTCGGGTCTTATGAAGTAATCATAATGCCATTTATTTGGATTATATTCTAATAGTAAGTTATATTACCTTAGTAAGGCATATGATATATAGGTGCAATTGTTGCGCATTTCCTTGAATTTCCCTTAGGCAACAGTTTAACTTTAGACCTTCGAGCATTATTTCTTGAAACTTGAATTTCAATTTAATTTTTAAAGCTTATTATTTTTTTAATATTCTCTTTTGGCGAACTTGTACAACGGAAGCTATTTTTGAATCAATTTACAAGAATTATGAAATAGTTTGTTGAAAGAATTTAACCAGAATAAGTTACTAACTCCGGTTCATCACACAATTCCCCATTCACTCCAATACATAACCTAACCCGTTCCTCAAATGCACCTGTTAAATTCCTACACCACTAAGTTGGCGTCTAGAACCTTCGGCAAAATACACTACAGTTTTATCTACAATACAATACTGAAACATAATTTTTGCACTCAACGCACGTTTCGCTAACAATTAGGAGATGATTAAAACTAAATTCTCAGTCTACCTAACTGTTTGCTTAATCAAGCGAAACCAAAAAGAATCAATCCTGGGATCCTAGTAGTCACGCTCGATCAACCAATACAATGGACTATACATTGAAATGGTTGAGCGCTGTATTGTGGATCAGAGACTAGATCTGTTAGTCCAGTATATTGTACTGGGTGTGTTCTTTAGTGGACTCAAATTTGATTCTGGGTTAGTTGGCAGATAGGAGTATAATTGGCTAGTACTTCAATGTGACGAAGATATATAGTAGGGTGAAATCACAGAGATGGGTGTGAAGAAAGTGGATTTATTTTAACTGAATATTTAAGCAAGCGCCTTTCATATAAAATATCGTGTTTTTGGCATGAATTTGCTGAATGGTTGAGAGCTTCATGAATTCTAAAGCCCAGCTTTTTGCAAATAATTCAATTCGATTGTGTAACTCCTCGTCATTAGCTGTCCTTTTTCGTGTTTAGCTCTACGTTGTAGTGCAGGAATCAGCTATATCTATTTCTCCAAGTGTATCTGTTTCATGGCTATTTATAGTTTGGAAAGCATCCTGCAAAATAAAACTTGTCATTTTTAGAAAATCGTATTTTCAGCTCCCACGAAGTGAAAATGAGTGAAAGGTTGTGAGTGAAGAATTTGAGACGAAGTCGAGTTTTCCCTGATTGAAAACAAGCTCCTATTAATTTAACTATAAACATTCATTTAGCATTGTTCTAATGGACAGCGTAAATGCAAACTAAGAACTTTTGATGGTTGATTTAGGCGCAAATGGACGAGTTTCTAATGGAGGAATGCTACATTGTTTATATAAAAAAAAATTGTAGAAAAAGACCTGTACATTCCGGAACCGAAAAATTTACCATCAACCAATATCAAAATGCTCTATGTTTTCGTAGGGATGATGCTTTTTCACGTATGCAGAATTTTATGAACCTATTTAGCAAGAGAAACCTTACTAAGGAAGTAATGATTTATAACTATAGGGTGTCACGGAGCCTCCGAATAATTGAAAATGCCTTCGAAATACTAGCTTCTCGGTTCAGAATTATGCTAAATCAATTTAACATTTTCCAGAAAAAGCTGTCATTATAGTATTGACGTGTTGCTACCGCACAACGGGTGGCAACATAAAAAAGTAGAAGTTTATTTCAAAAGCGGAATGGATATTGAAAACCTAGAATTTATACATGCTGGAACTCCAAGGAAGGAACAGTACCAACAGAGTAAAAGCACAGCTTATTCACTACCAGCTAGTCATCTCTGGGATGCGTGCGATGGCGGAACTTGGAATACCAAAAAAACGAATTAACCTCACAAAGGCATGTATTGAGGGATCGTCTAGCGCTGTAAGGGTAGGAGATAGAGTCTCGACGTTCTTTTCAATCAATAACGGACTCAAACAGGGCGATCCTCTATCCCCGTTGTTATTTAATGTGACGCTTGAGAAAATCATACGAGAGGCCAAATCTGAAGCATTGCTGTTTAGAGACCAAGGACCACGTCCCATACTGGCTTTTGCGGATGATGTAGACATCGTTGGAAATACGATGGTTGCCATTAAGGAGGAATTCTTCAAACTGGAAAGTGTTGCCAAAAAGGTTGGGCTGAGAATAAACGAAGCAAAAACAAAATATATGGCTACCATAAACTGAACGAAGGGATCGAATGGGACAGAACGTCATAGTCGACCAATATAACTTTGAGAGGGTGCATCAATTTAAGTATTTGGGGGCTACAATAACGTCAAACAACAACATGACTGATGAAATCAATGCGAGGATACAGATTGGAAATCGTTGTTGTTTTGCATTACAAAAAATGATGAGGTCTAAGTATGTTTCTCGTAGTACAAAGATAAAAATCTACCACACCTTAATCAGACCTATTATGACATATGCCTGCGAGACTTGGGCTCTAACGAGACAAAATGAGAACCGCCTAAGAATAGCAGAAAGGAAAATCTTGAGAGGCATATATGGACCAAAAAAGGACGAAAATACACAGCAGTACCGTATCAGAACCAACATAGAACTGGCAGAAATATACCAAGGACCCGATATTGACAAGGTGATTACCTCGGAGAGACTCAGATGGGCCGGCCACGGTACACGGCAGGAAAATGACCGCATCGCGAAATTGGTATGGGAACAAACACCAGTCGGCAAACGTCCGTTGGGGAGACCTAGATTCCGCTGGAGAGATAACGTGTCAGCGGATCTTCAAATCCTAAATATCGCTAATCCAGAGCGGATAATGATGGATAGGCAACAATGGAGGCAAATCGTGGTGTCAGCCAAGACCCACCCAGGGTTGTAAAGGCTACAGAAAGAAAGAAGAAGAAAAGAAAGCTAGTCATCTCTACCGAAATCGGAAAGTTGGAGTGTCGGGCACTGCGCCTACGTGCCAGTACCCTGAGCGGTTCAGTTCCGCAGTCTCGTGATTTTTTCAAGGCAATGTAATGACATAGAGCGAACTGAATTTAAAGTGACTTTTCGCTTCAAAATTCACGATAAATTCGTCCGAAGCTACGGCTATCGCCCTAAAAACTCCGGAAATTTCGGGTTTTTATAAAATGTTTCCATTTAAAATGGCTTTTAAACCGATTTTAGAACATAAAAAAGTTTTTTTTAATTAAACGAACTGTCAAAAGTATTATTCAGATGCCCAGACGATTAAAACCAATATTGAGTCTTGGCCCTCTTCTAAAATTGGCACTTGACTTTCCCAAGTCAAAGGATGCCGCCGCAAGATGACTAGATGTAGTGAATAAGCCGTGGTAAAAGCAATAAGAGAAAATTATTTTAATACTGTTGGCGCAGTTCCATGGTAGAACAATTTAGGGTAAGGTAAGGTATATTGGTGATATAAGTAAGTTGGTGGTAATATTAATTAAATTTCTCAACATGTTAGCTATTGCGTGGGGATCCTCTACTTCACAGGGGAGATATATTAAGTCCCCAATTGGGTAACGTTGACCGCAACCGGTTTGTTTGCGTTCTAGAGGTCATTTCAGCACATTTCGGAAGATTTTTACCGATTCTTTTTGCAGCAAATATTAAATTTAGTGCTATTACCTAGAAGAAATTGATGCTAGTTTGTCAAATACTGTAAACAGAACAAGGCAATATTCTAAAGATGGTTTTATTTGTACTTTGTAGAGCAGGAAGAGCTGCTGCGGTGTATACATTTTTTTGTTGCGAAATAGCGCACCAAGCTTCTGCGAGGCTAATTTTGCGATATTAGTATCGTAGTTATGCCAGGACATATTGCTGCTGACCGAGACACCCAGTAGTTCGTTTGGCGAGGATGAAGGAATTATTACGCTCTTTTGTCCTTCTAATGGACGCAAACCTTCAATACAGCTTAGAAGCGACTGGGAGTGACTAATCTCAAATCAAAAGAAAAATTTTTTATTTTTGAGAATTCAAAATTAGATATTGAATGAAATAAAGTATGTCAATGCGTAGGCTAAAACGAGCTGTCGTCGTTTATTAATATAAGCTCAAGAACGACTCAATTATGGAGCGCAAAATGATACAAGAAACAGATACTTACTGTAATGGGCCTTTCCTTCAGAATCACGATTTAAAAAAAAATCAATTAAATAAAACAGGTAAATAAACAAAGGATTGGTATTATTACCTAATAATAAAATATCACAGCTACTCAGGAGGGAGGAAAAAAAATCAAGTTGAAGAAAATTTCAGTAGTCAATTCTTATGGTTACACTGTATTCTTAAAGGTAGGCTTTACTCGGTGAAAAAAATCCACACGCTTACTCTAAAAAAAAAATATAATTAGAGATCGTAGTTAATTACACAAATTTGCCGCAACATAGATGAATGAAAAAATAAATAAAATGGAAATTGCTCACTTGGCCGATGAGTAACTCCTCAGGCAGCTTCCAGAAAGAACTGCTCATGGTAGGAAGTAGACTTCCTTGACAGGCGAAGGACTGCAAGGCTCTATACAGGTGGTACGCTAGACATGCGTAGTCAAGGAACACTCTGTCGCTAACGATGCTCGTAGATAACAAAGAACAACTCGACGGTGGCAATAGACCTCACAGTAGAAGTAAACCCAACGGTAGTAGTAAACCCAACGGTAGTCCCCTGTGAAATAACGCATATTCAAGGTACTACACGTAACTCTTAATGGACGAGCAATGTAACTCGGTGATCAAAATCAACCATCAAGGAAAAAGAGAAATCAGAATTAAAAAAAAACAATAATTTACCTATGTAGTAGGTGGGTAGCCAGTTGCTTAACGCTAGACGGCCTTTAGTTGGGCAAGTGGGCTGCTGTAAGAGATTAAAAAGGGAATTAAAAATCTGCCCACGTGCGTCACAAAATGATGGCATTCACAGAGAGGGAAAAAAACTGCACAAAAAACTCACCTTGCAAAGCAGCACTCAAATCCCACAAAGGGTAGTTTCAGACACTAACACTTACGAAAAGATAAGGTACAACTAAAGACTGAAACTGTTAAAATGACCCGGTCAGAAAAATCCCTTTAACAAGTAAAAACCACAATTGTTTCCAACCGGCGTCTAAAAATGACTGCTTGACTGGGTTCGTCGTAAAAGAGTGACCCAAGCGACCGAAAA
>JAEQML010066297.1:0-20104 GCA_016904865.1 Pissodes strobi | reverse complement strand
TTTCATATTTTTTATGCGTAATCAGACCCTGAAATATGGCAGTGAAATTTCCGGATCTCTCCGGGTCTTCAGTAAATCTGTAAAAATGTAGAATAACGAAATGTCACCCTGGCCCAATAGATAAGCGCAATAAATCTATTATTACATCTTATAAAGCCAGCGGGATTAATAAATTGATTAATAGCACTGTTATACGAGTTGAGGGATCGTAATTCCTTATGATATCGTAACCGAGAAAATACGTCTTTTAATCAAGATCTGCTTTCATATAATAAATGAGATACTTCGCATTACACGCCATTGTTATGACGCAATTAAAACGACATCAATAAAGCATTTTTACGTAAAGTTTATTGCATATAATAAAATAAAGGAGACATGAAACTTAGTAATTCGGTATATTAAATTATAAGATTTTTATCTTTGTTTTCTCCATATTTGTAAGCAATAATATGCTTTACTGATACACTGATACCTATGTTCTCGAGGATATTAGGTATATTGTTCATTATGCTGATAATTTGAACATCATATCAGACTGACAAATGATTTATATGATCGACTAGGCACTTTCGAGGGCTACTTTCTACTTTAAGAACCTGCGATAAAATAATGCATTTTTTTTATACCTAAGTATATTTTTTTACTTTCTTTTCATATAATTAATAGCAAAAATTAAGATTTTAGTTTTTACAATTTTTATTGTGAAAAATAACATATACAAGTAGTAAGGTGAACATTATTCAAACTTAAAATTAAAGATACATTTGGAACAATTGACAATACTGACAGATGGATGCGTTTTTATGGAAACGCCAACGTTAGGCTTTCACTCCGCTGTAACTGAGTTTCAGTTGTGCTGTCATAATGTGAAGATGTGGAAACCTCGTTACTTGAACCCCGATGACGACAAAATGTGAAAGCTTGGTTGCTTGTACTCTAATGACATGAAGATGTGAAAGCCTCACTACTACGCAAAAGGTCAGTCTTTGCCTCTTTAGCGACTTCCAATATTTCTCTGGGGAGATCCATTTCAGCGATTTCCATTGCAAACCTCAAAGAAACAAAAAACAGTTTGAAAAACACTGCTGTAATAACAATGACTTTGTATAATTGGTTGCTAAGAGTAAAATCAATTGTCAAATATTTATGCCAAGCGTTACCTGATTCAGAATGACAGAAATAACCTGACTACCGGCTTCTGTTGGTCTTTGATGCGTCTATAACTTACTTTTAGACCATACGAACATATATTTTTTAATAGTTTTAAAATGTTTTTTGGCCCAAACGTGGTCTGACATAAAACATTGTATACATCTCGGTCATAAACAGCGTTTAGCACCCTAAACGCTGTTTATGACCGAGATGTATACAATGTTTTATGTCAGACCACGTGTTAAATTCCTCGCCTAACGGCTCGTGCTTTTAGTTCCACGCCGCGAGCGCTAAACGTTTCCTTTATGACCTAGATATATAAATAACTATTAAAAATACCTAATACAAGAGACGATAATTAAAAAACTTCGTTTTTTAGTTCTGCTGAACCTAAACCCAAAAAATCAATAGAGATATGTGTATCAACAGTGGCAACACTTTCCTGTTCAGTTACTGACAAGGGTTCTGCTCAAAGAGCAGAGCTACTCTGTCGGGACTTAAGTATGATGGAGTTAATGTGTGTGAATGTAAGAACGTCTTGGGGGCCTTGGCCAGGCATAATAAGGTCAAGCCTTTTTGCGGCTTGGGACATTCGACTCCCATCGGGAACGGAAAGGTCGATTATCTGGCAAGACAGGATTCCGCAATGCGTCCAGTGAGATCTGAGCCGCTAATAGGTGTGTCCTACAGTATATATTATTAGTCAAAAACACATGAGCTGCCTCTCCCTCAAACTGAAAATAGGCAATAGATTTATAAGGAAGTATTTTTAGATAATTTACAAGCTAAGCCGCCATTCTAAAAAACGCAATAAATAAGCGGGCCAAGGATCTACGGCGACTACTCCAGAATGTAATATTGGGTGACCCTTGTGTACATTGTCGGGTGAGGGTCATTTTTTCCTCTGAAGAGCGGGAACATGAGACTTGTGACAGGGTTCCTCACATGGCACTGTTCTCTAAATAGGCACCTGCTATGCATCGTGCAAGTTCCGGGATGCAGGTGGTGCTTGGAGGACGAGAAGTTATTCACTAATGTTCTTGCCGACTGTCTAGCGTTGGCTAGGATAAGAGAAGTGTACTTCGGAAGCTGGGTGCTGAATCCGGAGAACATAAGATCTTGTGGATGAAGCTGTGTGCCTTCGCTAGCTAATCCGGGATATCGGGCTGTAAGTGGGCACACAATTAGCCTAGAACTGGTGCCTTACGTTGTAACCAACCTTATTGGCCAATTGCGCTTTCAGCTGATTCATATGCCTATAGCTCACTCAGCCGTTTGTGATTTTATTCTTTTTAAAGGCGTGGGTTAACGTTTATTGCAGTTAGAACGGGCGCCACTAAATTTTTACTGTACGAAATTTATTAGAAATTCTATCTGTCGGAAAATCGGATAATAAAATTTAGAAAAAATACCATGTGAAAAAGAGTAAAAAAAAATTAGAATGAGATTGGATTATAATAGCCTAAACACAGTTTTCATAATATACACCAGGAATACAAACAACCAGTTTATTTAAAAAATACTATTTGGGTAGAACAATCTACTTTCTTAAAATTTAGAAGATTTTCTAATTACTGATGGTTAACATTATGCTAAAAAAATTATGGAATATCACTTAAGCTGACCTATATACGCCACAGGTGGTAATTAATGTTCAAATTACAATTTATTAATTGTTATGTTAGTTAAGTTTCATTTTGACACTTTAACACTAGAAATTACAACAATCAAGTGTCAATTAAACGATTTAGGCCTGGTACTCACTGCGATTAAACTTCAAATCAAAAAGTAGCACTAGTTATGGTACTATAGCAAGTCTCTGATCAATAACTTAACATTACTAATTACTATATAAAAATCTCAATAAATTACCTCGATGCTAATAATTAAAGAGAGGAGTTATCTTTAAAAATGTTTTAACATTGCCCAGTTACTATTGCTTAAATATGTAACAATTTATATGTTGAAATTAGGGAATAAATATCCACTAAACTACGCTTAGCTTATTCCCTTGGCAGCTGGAATATAGAAGACTTCTAAAATGTCTTCAAAATGCTAAACTAAAATGGATTTACTGAATTAAATATATCTAAATAAATATAGCCCCACCAAGTAAGGAAAATTGAGCTCAATTGACCGATATCAAGGTGAAACCTTCAATAATAAGGTTTAAATAAGTTAAATTAAATTTCTGCTATGGTTTTTACAGATAGATATAATTAACTTCATATAAATGGCAAACCCGCCCTAATTGTACCATATAAATTTAGGTAATACCAAGAGAGGAAACGGTAAAAGAATTACAGTATATTAGAGGACAGTATCTTATTAAAATCACTAAATAAGTTCAGCGAATTAAAACTCAGTATCTCTAGAAATAATATTTGCAGTACGTGCTTCTCGGTAGATTATTTTATTCTTTTCACTTCAAAAATTAACGGTAGTAGCACGATAAATCAAGAACAAAGCACAACATATTAGCCGTGCTGATTTATTATTAATTGAAATTGATTCTACCAGACTTGACGATGTGTTTTGTCCTCAGTAACTGGAAGACCTAGGCAAGGTACCAGTCGGGATCACCAGGCTACACTAAACTCTCTGTCTGGTCAAGCTGGAGAAGACGACTGGGCTCATACTCAGATAAGGAAGGCCTCAAGCCTGGTGAAATTATGGTATTTTTTATAGCCCTGTTACTTAGAAGCACACGTGTCGAACCTACCTTTTAAAATAAATCGGTTATCACACCGCTCTGCACACGATGTTTCACGACAGCATAGCCGGTACTTTAACAAAAGATAGGCATTACTAAGCTTTGTAACATTAACAAAAAATGCTATCTGGCAATCATCAACCAGCAGTTGAAAACTTAATTGCTATTAGGCACCTTCATGGACGGAAGTCCAAACGAGAAGACCCGTTAATTTTAACTTCCCTCGATATATCCTAATTTCATGCGCATCTGCGGAAGGCGCCTGCTATCAAAGAGGTCGGAGTACTGAAATCCACTCGTAATAGTAATCTTGTGATAATCAATTCCCCAATTTAAAGAATACACAGAAAAAATTGCGGTATAATAATCAGGTACAATTACAACGTTACAACGTGCAAGGGTTCTCCCGCCTGCGTTTCAAGTTCATTCATATACCTTTGACAAAAATAACCGCGAGATATCTGGTAAAAAGATTAAAATTATTTTGTTACTTATGTAGCAATCTTAACAAATAATTGAGATTACCATTCTATAAATTTGTCCTGCAAATTGATACGAAAGTTTGAAAAATAATTTACATACATTCAGCTGTCCTATATTTTAATATGTGGCCTGAAAGTAAACAAAGACTTTATTAGGTATATGAGGCTGAAAAGGAAAAATACTTATAACCCTATTTTACGGCGGAATTGAACGGCAGCATTTTTGAAGCCAGCTAATTGTGGTGAACGCTGTTTCAGAAGCTGGCTTTTTTTCAGATGCCGCTTTAGTTTTTCGTTCTGGACTAACAAGCGGAAACCATGATGGACCGGTGAATAGGGACCATTTTCAAAAATGGCTTATAGAGAAACTTTAACCTGACATTCTTCCAGTATCAGTCGAGGTATTGGATAATCAACATCATGTACAAGATAAAGTAGCAACTAAGTATTCTACAAAATCTCATATAGTCTCTTGGCTTTAGATGAAGTGTCAAGTTTGATCCCACATGGAGAAAATTTCAATTGTATGAAGTAACTCAGTCAATAAGCCTACAGAAAAAAACTATAGAATTGACGCCCTTTTACGTAGCCGAGATCATACACCTCTTAGACTACCTCCGTCAGGTGCGATCTGAACCCTATTAAACTTGAATGGGCAGCAATGAAAAGGTGTATACGAGAACATAAAACCAGTCAATTTTCAGTTAAAGATCTAAAGGAACTTACATTAGAAGCAATTGACTCAATATTAGCGGAAAATTGGAAATCATACGTTAAACACGTCCGTTGTATTGGAGAGAAATACTGGGAAGCAGACATACTGAAACAGTTATAGACGATGGAGTTTTCAAGTAGTAAGGACAACACATCATCTTTTTCAAACGAAGATATCGATTTAGAAGGAATAGAACCATTACAATCGAAGTGGTCATCATCAAAAACGCCAACATGTTTTTTTTTCTTTATATTAAAGAATTGTTCTTAAAATAGCTGTCATTAAACTGCTTCAATATACTATATACTTCTATTTTTATTTACTGTAAATTGTCTTTGCTGCTTAGATTTCGTACTCGCCGCCCCTGATTTAAAGGGACTCGAACACTTTTTATTCATCAATCGTAGGCACCGCCTGTTTTTTTTTGAAAGACTTGCACTATATATTTTCCCCAAAAGTCCATTTTCCCGACATTTTCGAAACAGAGAAGCATTTAAGGAGTTTTTCTCCTAGAAATCCTCTATCGACCTGTCGCCTCGGTTTTGTCAATCCTCACGACTTTTTCGACGCTAGAACGAATCAATGTGAACCATTTTTCAACTATATACACGCTATTCTCTCGCCAATTTTAATAGGATTTGGAAAACTGACAAAACGAATGTTGAATTTTTTCGACAGTTACCGTGTATCAATGCAAAATTGTGAGAAATCGCACATTTGACGTAATAACTAGGAAACAGAAATATGGATCGCCAAAAAAGTAGACCGTCAGCTGCCCTAAGTGTTGCCTAAAATCCTGCCCAATTCGAAAACTCTAAATATCTAAAAAAAACTCTGTCAATCGTCGTTCCGTATTTTGTTGCCTATAGCAGGCTATCTCTCACTCGCTCCGTTGACTTGACTTGGCTGAAGTTTACTAGAGTCGCTTTTACCCGTTGCATAGCCGAGCCTGATGCTCGACGTGTGACGGCTCAGCCTCATTCACTACCTAGGAAAAAGTGTGAAACGCGCAAAATATAGTTGCCACTTCAAAAACATATGTATTGAATTGAAAATCTCATAAATAGGTTAAAGATAAAGTGCGTCTGGGCACAGTTGGGACTTGAGCGCGTCACTGTCTAAATCCTACAGGTTATGAATTTCGTAGTCCAGTTTTGTATGTTCGTAATATTCGATAAAAACACATATTTTCCACAAAATTTTGTTAATGGACAGTAAATAAATATTCAGGAGAATGTTTAAATTGATACGCAAATGTAATTTGTATCGATCTAGGTAGAAATTAATAATTATTCATCATTATGTCCTGCAATCAAAATTAATATTGTGGAAGTAATTGCTTCCTTAACATATGAGTGGATACTGTTCGAGTGTTTTAACCTAGATTGTCATTATTGATTGAGCAAACTATTTCGTGGAATGTTTACTTTGTTGTTGGCTTCATGCCCTTACTCGATATAATTTAAGTGGCAATATTATTAGAAATTCATAGGATAATATTCGATAATGTTAAGCATTGACGTAGTGGTCTAGGACCGCTTTTACAAAAATACTAGATTAATTTATGGTGCTAATTGTAGTTTAACTTGTAGCTAATGCCTGTAAGGTCAATTTTATTTTATGTTAGAGATGGTTTGGATTAATGCATCACGTTGTTATTGAAATACTATAGAATAACAATGCATCATGTTAAGTATTGACATAGTGATTTGTCAGGCCCGCTTTTACATCAGAACAATAAAACCATAAATTAACGTATGATCCTAATGATGTTTAACCTGTATGTTATATTTGCGATATTTTATCCAATTTGAACTTTCCATATAATTATGTAGGCAATTTTTTAAAGGCCTGGAGTCTTTTTACCGAGCTTACTTTTTTGAACTGATTTAAAATAAAATTTATATTTTGGTTATATTTATATGCTATTTTTGTCCATGAATTTCTAACATTTTATGCAACTGGAACTTCTTATGACATTGATTTAAGATACATGAATAAAACATAAGTTTCTTATACTTCAAGTATCTACTACTTGCGCGCTTTGGATAATCGATAATCGAAGATATACGGTTATACTATAACTGCGTATCTCCCTCGAGCGTATCATTTTCATTGATGTAATCTAGAATCATTACTGAGTTTAGTTTCCGCATAACTCCTGTATTTTCCGGTAAAGTATCGTAAAGAACCAAGATTATTTGGCTCTATAGACATTATTACTGCGAGCGCCACGGCTTCTGAGGGAATAAAAACGTTGTAAAAGAAATATGAGTTTAAGTCATCTTTGCGTTCCATTTAGCTTACCTAAACGGCTTGTTTATGTGATTTGACGCTCAAGAAGTTTTGAGATTTGAAAAGATATGGGATTGATTAAAAACAAGTCAGATTTAAAGTATATGGCACACTAAATAAATCATACACGAAAAATATAGCTTTAGTATGCAATGTAGCATCTCTGAATATGCCAAAAAATGCCTAAAAGGTGCAAAGGGCTATATTATATCAGATAGTCAAGCAGCCTTCAAAGCGCTAGCATATAGCAGAATCAACTCCCGGCTAGTGTGGGATTGTCGGATGGCTGCAGATCAACTGGTCAACAGAGACGGACTCACCCAAATGTAGATACCAGGGCACGAGAGTGTGGAATGTATCAAGGCCGCTCACCAGCTCGCACGAGATGGTGCACAGACTACCTTTCTCGGGCATGAACCATTCTGTGGCATCACTAGAGGGCACGTAATGAATGAACTCAGAAAGTGGGAAAAAGGCGGAAAGAGACACATTGAGCCAATGAACCTGGGCAGAGACATAGCAAAAGACTCATCTCTTACTCGCCTAACTACACAAAAGAGCTTCTCAAGCTACAACAAAAATTAATGAGATAAAACTGGTCATAAACCTTCTCACTGGACATGACCCCTGAAGGTATGACCTCAAGAAAATGGGGAAAACCACTGACGAACAATACTCTCTCTCTAGTCGTATACTTCATGGCTGAAGTGTCGTGATCTCATGGTTGCCATTTAAGTTGTGGTTTGGGCAATCTTCCTCCATTTATCCCTGTCTGAGGCATTCCTAATGTTTTCTTGAAACGGAGCACCGGTGAATTTCATAACTTGGTCGATCCATCGTCTTGGGGAGCGTCCTCGAGGTCGTTTCCCCACCAGCTTCCCCTGCACAACCAGTTTTTCCAGATTGTGGTCTTTCCTTCTAGTGACGTGCCTAAAGTATTTCAGGATTTGCCGCCTTATTACACTTGACAGTCTTTTCCGAATTCCCAATTCTTCCAGTATTAAAACATTGGTTCTATACGTGCTATCCAAGGGATCCTCAGGAGTCTTCGCCACACCCACATCTCGAAGGCATCCAGCTTTTTGATGTCAGCGGCCCTCAAGGTCGAAGCTTCCGCTCCGTATATGGCAATGGGAAATACGAGTGTTCTAACTAACTTGCATTGTGTTGCCTTCGTAATGTGGTTATCTTTCCAAATTTTTGTTAGTTTAGTCATAGCCGATTTGGCAAGCGCTGTTCTTCTTTTTATATCCGTTGATGAGTTGCCTTCACTATATATGGGCACCCAGATAGACTATTACACTTACATTTTCTACATCATGAATGTTAGTTATGTGTTTTGTCGGTTGAGTTTTAAACCGAATCGTAAACTCTCTTGTTCGATCCTTTCAATCAACTCTGCCATCTCTTGTTCCTCTTTTGCGATAAGGGTAGCGGAGGTTATTTATTGTCTTGCCGCCGATAACTATACCGCCCTCCCAGCCGTCCAGGGCTTTCCTAACTATGTATTCACCATATATGTTAAATAGCAAGGGCGACAAGATGCATCTTTGGCGAACGCCGCGTTGTAGGTTAATGGTTTTAGAGATCCTGCCATCGACCTTGACTATTCCTATACTATTGTGGTATAAGTGTATCAACAGTATGACAAGGTGTAGCGGGGTTCCCATGTCTAGTAACACTTTCCAGAGTTGAAACCATTTCACGCAGTCAAAGGCTTTACTGTAATCGAGGAAGCATAGAAACGTAGGGCTCCCGAACTCTCTTGCCTTCTCGATGATCTGATGAATTTTTGAGTCGGTTTAGTAGGATTCTAAGCATAACTTTACTTGGATGGGATATCAGTGAGATGGTTCTGTAGTTGCTAAATTTTTGACTTGACCCTTTTTTATGCAGAGGAATGAAAGTGGATAATCCAGTCGCTCGGCCACTGTCCAGATCCTATTGCAAATCTTCCATAATAGATTAACACCGCTTGGAGCTGTTTAGCATTTCTGCGTGTATAAGTCTTCGCAGTATTTCCGCCATACCTCCACTACGTCGTCTATCTCAATGATGACTTTCCCCTCTTTGTCCTCTATCTTCCACGTTTTTGGTTTAAATTCTCTTGTAATTTCTTTAATGTGTTGGAAGAGGTCTCGAGTTTCGTTGGTGTTAGCTCTGCTTTCGATCAATACAGATTCTGCCAAACTATGGCTAAAACGTCAGAGCACCTACTCTGTGAATGCCAGGCACTGACTCGCCAAAGGTTGAGGCATCTCGAAAATGCTCTTGTGATTACTGGAGATCTACAAAACCTCAACCCTCGAAATATTTTGAGATTCTCGAAAGAGATAGGAATTTTCGTGTAAAATAGACTGGTATACACAAAAGATCAATAATTGTGGTCGACGTATTGAAGGGCAAATCTTACCGAGCAGCCCATCGACCTACGCCTTTTGCTATATTCAATTATAGAATTACATGTTTGTTATCTGGATGAATTGGAAGTAATTTAAACTTTCTTATAGTGAAAAGAACTTCGTATGGTTTTCAATAAAGTGTTATCTGTTTTAAAAATAGCGTGTCAGTGTCAAATTTCAAAAAACCAACATGACTACTATGTAATGTCAGAAACAATACAATTAAAATTTTCACACCTTGAACTTTTCAGTCGTTGATGTCATGCTGCTTTGACCCTTTCAGACCTAAATTAACTTCTTCTTCCTGAAGAATGCATTTTGGTGGGGTTTCCTCAAATCATGAAACTAAAAAACTTAAAATAACAAATTATTATTGACAATTTTTGAGAAAAAGCAAAAACGTGGTCATCATTTCAGTACTGAAGATATTATTTTTTTAAACAATAAATAAATATAATGCTATTGATTTGTATGATAGAACCTAAAAGAGTGTCTTCCTTTGACTAAACAAAGGTGTATGTAACATTTATTGTAATAAATATGTGCTTTTCCCTTACATCCTGGATTCTTACATCTTATTGCTTCCTTATTATCGTTCAGCTCTCCAGCCTGGTTAACAAAACCCATTTAGATAATATACCTATAGGAATGGTCTTACTTGAATACTCCTTTTATGTTGAAATTATCCTATTTGGACCAAGGATGATCTTTCTGCTCTTCCTTTAGTTCTGCTGGGCGGTTTTGCCGTATCAAACACTCTGCGATCCATTTTGAAATTAAGAGAATCTAGGCCTCTTTTGCTGGGTATTCCACAACCTTCTTTATCGTATTTATATTCCAGCCAGCCATTGATACGTTCCAAATCAATGGCGTGAAAAATCATCCATAGCGTCCACTTTCGGGATTTTATGAAAATTGGATAGTGTTCAACCATTTGATCGAGTTTATCCGCACCCCCCATGCAACCATTATAGAGCATGACCTAATATGGTTTTTCAATTTCCTTGTAATCTTTTGCTGATTTGCCGCATCTTTTCACTAGGTTTTCATCGCATTTGCCAACAAAATTTGATCTTAAAAGAACAGTTCGATTGTCCAGCCATTTATATCAAACAATACTATCTTTACTTATCACCGTATCCTCAGTTCCTTTTTCAGATTACTTTGCCCCATAGGCCCAGTAACGTGAATTTGCTAACCACGAAGGACTTTTAGGAGATTGCATGTTGTAAAATAATTATCAAAATAGAGGTAATGTCCCTTTGGAATATTTCCAGACAACTTCAGAACTGCGGTTGCATGCAGACCAAATTTTGTTAGCATCTCCTTGCCAAACTTAGTCGTTGAACCATGATAAATAAGAAAATCAAGTGGCAAGACCACTACAACAACATACAGACACCATTATTTTTCGCATTCAGTTACAAGTTCATCATCATTTAATAAAGATAATAAAACTTCCGCTTCATTTGAATTCTCAGCATCGAAATATTATGAAAATATATAGTCCCGATGTCCATTATAATGAATATGAAGATTTATATCGATTTTACAATGCTATTTTGGTAGTTATATACCCTTTCAGACCTAAATTAATTTATTCTTTCTGAAAAATTATTTTTCAGCTTTTTATCAGATAATGCATGTAAAAAGCTTAAAAAAAAACAAACACATTGTAATGGGCATCATTTCAGTACTGGACGAATGATGAATTTTTTTATTGAAAACAATCAACCAATATAATGCTATTGTTTCTATGATAGATAGTTCTTCTTTTAACTAAACAAATGTGGATTCCTGGATTCCCGCATCTGGTTGCTTCCTTATTATCGACCAGTTCTCGGATATCTCTTTCTTCTTCTTCTTCTTCCTCTTCTTACGTTATGGTTAAGCCCTGTGTTTTCATCCACAGCCTCTACTCTTGTCTCTCTCGCCCTGGAAGTCGTCTCCCAATTGGCTGCTCATTTCATTTCTGACAAAGAAGCACTGATGATAGCCTAAGGCCGAAAGCGCTCTGCGTTGTATTACTAATTAAAAGATTTTGCACGAAATACAAAGCTTTCAATTTAATTACTTCCACGTGCACACAGTCTTAAATCTTATCTATATCCCTTGTTTATCCTTCTTGTGCTCATACGTTATGTTTCTCCATATGATATCTCTCAGGTCTCCTGATACTAATGCTGCCTTTGTTGCTTGGGATTGTACACCGCCTGGAGGTGACATGGGTCGAATTGAGTAAGCCTGAAGTCACCCCTGCCGGTCCTAAGTACGGATAAAGGAGGGAGGTTGAGCGTAGGGCTAACAATCCTTCCTCGTAAAACAGCCATGTTATGAACACTAACGAGATGCTTCGGAATCGGACGGATCTACAAAGACGACCACAGATATGGAAAAAGGAAACGAAAATTGGAACTCTGAATGTGCCACCGGTTTGGAACAGCAATAAAAACCATTGAACAGCTTGAGAGGATTGATATGGACCTAGCAGCAGTACAGGAGATACGATGTACTCATACATGAAACCAGAGAGTGAGCAAATCCATTGTGTTTTATAGCGGTAGTCAAAATCAACGACACGAGTTCGGAACTGGTTTTGTGGTATGTCAGGATTTGATGGACTCTGTAATCGAATTCAAACCAATTAATGAGAAAATGTGCTACATAAGGCTTAAACGTCAGTGGTATAACTACTCTTTGCTATCGGTCCATGCACCCACCGAAGATAAAGATGAACCTACTAAGGAAGCTCTCTATGACCAACTAGAAAGAATTCTTGCTTCAACACCTAAACACGTATATAGCTGGGAGACTTTAATGCAAAGATAGGAAGGGAAGAAGTTTTCAGACCAACGATTGGAAGGCACACTCTGCATGAACAGTGTAGCGACAACGGACTTCGGCTAGTAGCGGCATCCAACAACCTCCTTGTCAAATCAACAGCTTTTGAACACAAAAGCATCCACAAACAAACATGGATGTCCAACGATGGAATTACAAGAAACCAAATTCCGTGCCTATCGATACTAGGCATGGAAGTAATATAACCAATGCAGAAGTTCCCGAGGCCTGGATGCGGATGGAGATCATTTCCTTGTCAGAGCTAAGTTACGAGCAAGGATCTCAAGCAAAAAAACACCAAAACAGAACGGGTCCAAAGATGGAGCGTGGACGCTTTTAATGATAAATCCAGGATACAGGAATACTGGGAATCCTTAAGCACACTACTCGCAACCTCTGAACATCAAGCAAGCATTGATGAAAAATGGGACACCATCAGAATGGCAGTGACTCGATGCACTCAAAGAACAGTAGGAAGAAGAAAACCCCCAAAGAGAAAGGACTAGTTTGATGAGGAATGTAAAGAGCAGGTGCACAAAAGAAATCTTGCACGGGCAAATTTGATACAGAACCCCAGCGAACAGAACTCGGAGAAATACAGAAAAATAAGGATAAGAGCACGAACAACTATAAGTAAAAAGAAAAGGCTACATGAAGAAAAAATTATGGAAGAACTAGAGTGCAGCAATGGAAACAACCAAAATAGAAATTTCTTTCAAAAAGTGAAAGGCATCAAAACCGGCTTTAGACCTAGAACTGGCACTATACTTGAGAACGATGACGGAACTCCAGTTACAAATGAAGTTGAAGTAATCGAGACCTGGAAAAAATACTTTGACCATCTCCTAAATCTACCAACGACCAATGAAAGAAGTGCTACCACCTACCATACAGCAGATGATGTTTGTTCCGAGGAATTTAAAGTTCATTACGTTCCTCACACTTTGGTTGTAGGTAGCGAGCTTACATCTTCTTGGTTATTTTGACATAGTGAAAGATTTGGTTTTCTGTAAAGATATTTGCATACTAAACCTTTTTGGGATCCGTTCGAACCGTAAGAATAATCATCGGAAGTTGTCTTCGTCTTCGTCCTCTGCGATTATGACCGTATCCTCAGCATAGCATATTATTTTTATTTCTTGGTTCCTGTATCCTCTTCCAGTTTGTTTTACATCCGAGATAATCTCATCCATTATGATGTTGACCTATGGCAGGCTATCACCTTATCTGATTCCTTCTGTGACAGGTATATTCTTTGTTAACTTGTGTTCGGTCTTTATGTATGTGTAGTTATCAAAGTTTTATTATTTGATGACATCAACGATATTTGGATGTATACTTCTTTTATGTAGGAGTTTTACAATATCAGCTTCTCACTATGTCAGAGGCTTGTGTTAAGTCTATATATGGCTAACAAAATCCAACTGGACTTCATGCAATAGTCTTACCTTAATATTCCCTTTGTTATGCAGGAGACGTGTTTGATGATGTTTCGACCAAGGATGGTGTTCCTGATCTCCTTTTAGTTCTGCTGGGCGATTTTGCGGCGATGCATTTTGAAATTAAGAAAATGTAGGCTTTTTGCTGGTTATTTCGCAACCTTCTTTATCGTGTTTATTTTTCAGCCAGCCATTGATACGTCCCAAATCAATAGCGTAAAAAATCATCCATAGCGTTTACTTTCGAGATTTTATGAACATTGGATAGCGTTCAACCATTTGATCGAGTTTATCCGCACCCCCCATGCAACCGTTATAGAGCATGGCCCATTATGGTCTTCCAATTTCCTTGTAATCTTTTGCTGCTTTGCCTCATCTTTTCACCAAGCCTTCATCGCCTTTACCTAGACCGAATTTTGTTAGCATCTCCTTGCTTTGATATCAAAACAATATTTGAATTATCCAGCTATTTACACAACACAATTCAATTTTCACGTATCCTCTATTCTTTTTCGAAATTATTTTGCCCGTCTTCAGAGGTGATTGCCAAAACAATTTAAACTCGCAGTTCCAGCAGGGTGAATTGGCTTTTCACGGAAGATTTATAGAATATTGTATGTTATAAAATAATTGTCAAAGTAGAGCTAATGTTCCTGGGGAATATTTTCAGACAACTTCAGAGCTACGGTAGCACCCAGACCATATTTGTCAGCATTTCCTTCTCAAACACAGACGTTAAATGAGAAAATCAAAGTGGTAGTGGTCTTGCTACGACTACATACATTTTTTTTTTATTTTAAAGTTAAAGAGTTACAGTGCCTTAAAGTGCTGAGTGAAATTAAGATAAACTAAGAAAACTTAAATAATTGCCTAATGAAATAACCAAACCTAACCATACACCTCTTTACATTTAATCGGTTCTATCACTATTATCCAACTAGACAAAGGAGTCTTGTATTACTGGATTTCCATCGAGTACAATACTACAAAGGTCAAGAATCTCGACCAGTTATTAAGGTTCAAAATTTCGCAATAAACTATCTAATCCCATGCGTAACTTACTGATGAAATTGCTCAAATACTGAAATTCCTTCGTTCTCATCATATTCATCTATACAAGCTGTATTGTTATCGACATTAGTTCCCACTCGTAAACCTTACGGTAAGGTAGGTATCATCAAGAATTACAATTCCGCTTTCTTAGGAATTGTTGGTGCAAACATAACGGCTCCCATAGGACCAATAACAGAGTAAAAGGAAACTTGAGTTTAAGTTACGTTTGCATTTCGTCTAGCTAATCTGTACGATGTAACGCGCGTCCGGAATTTGTTTTACAGTTTTGTCTACTTGAAAGAATAAAAACAAAGTTCTCAGGGATAAGTTTAAATATGCAATTCAATTTTAATTTAAATGAAATACTAGAAAACGGGAAGTTAAATATTTTAGTGTCAATTAGGTGATACAGTTATTACTATATATAGCTACGAAGCTACGTCATTTATAGTTAAAAAGCACAAATGCTAAATTTCAAGTATTAATAATATTCAAAGCCTAAAAATATAGATTATGTTTCGCCATCGATTAGTATATGCACCATGGGTTAGTTACTTGCACTAGTAACTTGCAAGGCAGCAACTAACCCAATGTGAACATATTAGATAAGTAGGTACTTGTACAAACACCTATACAAGTAGCGAGGACAGGAAAATTAACAACTAGCCCATCTATTTACTTGCCTACTAGCCTTCCCCTCCCACCGCAATTCGCACTGGCTAGGCGATAAATTTATCAACTAATCCTGTGTAGACGCGGCTGGACAAGTTTAGTAGACTATGAAGAGCGGATCAGTGGTGCTAGATTCTGATTTTTTAAAATTATGTTGGATAGTGTCATTAAAAGTGAATAGTGAAGTGGTCCGAAAGGAAAACCGTTAAATTTGTGGAACTTTATCGTGAACACGAGGCGCTGTGGGATGTAAATAAACCAAATCACGGGAATAATCAGATGAGAGTGGCGGCTGTGGAAAATCTAGTTTTGCATCTCTTGGCTACCAATCACCATTGGTCTCTCCTGGCTATCAATCACCGTTGGCATCTCCTGGCTATCAGTCACCGTTGGCATCTCCTTGCTACCAACTACTGTTGGCATCTCCTAGCTTCAACCGCCGTTAGCATCTCTAAGTTACTAACCGCCATTGGCATTTCCTGTCTGGCAATAACCGTTGGTATTTCCTGGCTGCCAACTATCGTAGTTACTTCCTGGGCATCGGTTACCTACGCCATCTTCTGCCCAGTAGCCACCATTTTAATCTCCTGTCGATCAAATACCGTCATTATCTCCTGAGCAGCAGCTACACAAATCACCTCATGACCAGCAGTAGCCCTCTACCACGGTAACACCTAATAATGTTGAGCATAACGACGATAATATGTTAATGTCATTGTATTTAACGTAGAACGGAAGTTTTCACTACTCTGGTCAATTAATGAATTAATGCATCGGGGTTCTTGGATACTGACCCTCTCAAGTTTAAAACACTTTTTAACATTTCGTCAACGGTTGCATCTGCACAGCTTCTTAAGATGGTATAACTGAACAAGGTCGATACCGCATGCATAAATTCACAACCGTCAACGAAAGGTCGGAAAGGACTTTAAACTAGACACGGTAAATAAAAAAAATCCCGACTTATTAATAGCCGTTCTAATTTTATTTTGGTTAAGTAGCACGGTGTTAAAAACTTACTTCTAAATAAATGGGTACCTATGTAAGAAAAGTCTTTGTTTAACTTACCTTTATGTATTCTCCCAGTACTCAGTACTTCGTATATTACATCGTGAACCTCGGGCACAAACTTTGATATTGAATGAAACTATCATTTCGGCACTCGAAAAAGGTATTGAAGGGTTTTGTGGCTGTTCCCTGTTGCTAAAAAGTTGACGTAACGTCTAGTTTAATTCGTGCTGTAAAGCATCCCTCAAAAGTGTGTAATTTCTTAGAATATCAGGCAAAACCAAGGCGAGCAAGTCTTCATATTTATTGGGTGTCAATCTAAAGCATAATCTATATCCTTCAGGATCTTCTACACGAAGCTTTTAAAAAAAAAGAGCAGATGTTCCTCCGGTGCATCTTATTTCAATCCATTTCCGAACTCATACCCTTTTTGAGTTACTATTTTCTTTCTAAATTAAACTATTAATTTCTTCAATCAATATTTCCGATATTTCCAACAGATAACCTTTAACTCAATTTTTAATTAATATTTTTGATTACACAAAGTACGACTATATGTGAAAATTTAATTTTTACGCGTCCAGTACACCTTGGAAGCTAGCAAGCAAATAACCACTTTTAATGTAGACACCTACTTGCTTTTCAACTGGGAAAGTGAACTATCCCGGGTAGCTGCTTGTATAAATAACTGGTACAAATAACTCTACCAATGTAAACGCGCCTTTAGATTCAAATGCTTTTGACTTGTCAGTTTGCCTAATTTGAAAGGAGAGGTCATATGGCGATTTCCGCGCGCGCAACCAATTAACAACACTTGACAACAATTCAATTAACAGCTTGTTATACAGCTTAGCCAGCGAGACACATCTTTCCTAATCACCCCAAGCATGGTTCTAAAATATTAACAGTTTGGATTAGTTTGGATTAACAGTTTGAGTTAGAAACAATAGAAATGATGAGTTTTACCTTAATTTTAAATAATCTATCATCTACCGTCAACTTTGGGCTAAGCTGGAAGTAACGAAAAATCGAAGATTGTATTGTTTCCGGTTAAGGCTGAAGAGTTTTTTTTTATGGCAGTGGCGCACACACTAAAGGGAGATCCTATGACGCTCGACGAGCGGTGTGTGTGCGAAGATGTTGATTGACACGGTTCTTGAAGACATCAAAAGCTAGACTATTATAAACTAAAACATGATTATTCAATTATTTCTGCTCAGAGTATAACTATTTAGGTTCTACAACTTCTCAAACTGCGTGAAACGATAATTTCATGCTCTATTTTTTTTTTTTCATTTTTAAGTTTTCTTTTAAGTGAGTACATGTTTAGGTATCAAGCAGCAGGACACCTGCAACTAGTATTTTTGAACTAGTGTTTAATACCATTCCGAGCTTTGATACCTTTGTGTCAAGAGTTCTAGAAATCACTCCGTTCGATGAACCTATTTTATTAGAATACCTGACACGCACCCTTGGCGCACCTCGCCCAAGCTGTAAATGTTTTCTTTATTTAGTTATAGGTGCCAGGATGTGGTGACGATTGAGAAATGGCTACATCGATGAGAATAAATACCTGTTTCTTGTGCTGATAATAAGATATAAGCCACATCAATCTTCAATTAATCAGAATTAGTATAGAATTGATCCAGTGCTCGTAAGTTAGCCAAAGGGAGTAAATGTGCTAGTAACCAGCAAAACTCTTCCAACATTTATTTTTAATGAAGATGTGTTCCAGAACAAACGTTCTATTGGCCAAGAGCATAGCTTTCTAGAAGTTAATATTGTCAGGCTTTCTATATTTTTAACCTCCGGTCCACAAAGATTATTCTTGTTCTTTTTTCCTTGCTTTTTTTCTATCTTTTAGATGGTGGTCAGTTATATAAGTATTTCCAATTGTCCCTGTTCTGTGCCATCTGGTACTGATGAAGCTATCGACGAAATTAGTTCGTCAGACGGATACGCTCTTGTCACAATGTTGCCTTGATTACCCGCCTCATCCTTCGATGAGGTCTCTTAGATGCTGTGAGCATTATAGATCGCTGCATTACTTATAAGACATCTGGTCTATTGTGGACAATTGCCATCTATGAAGTGCCCTTCGCTGTCTACTGCTGTTTCTTGTGCTGAAAATAAACTGCGTCAGTTTCCAGTTCATCATCATTTCTTTAGAACAGATCCACTGTATCTGCTGTCAAATTTCCTAACCGCTCGATATATCTGCCTTCTACAGAGCCTATGGATGTCTATTCGTCCTCGCATATATTCACCTTTTTGGTAGGATAAACTAAAGGGATCTGTACACTCTGTAACCCTCTAAATGGGAAAGATCATTGATTGCGCTTAAAATAAGTTCCTTCCAATCAGTCTTGATTTGAAGTTATCAAGAATGTATGTACCATCCAAATGTCTTATCTACTGGACCCCCGAGTACATACACGCTTCATTCATTGCTTATTTACATGACAACCACAGTCAATTGATCCCTCTTTCTACTAAACTCTTGCTCAGTCTGAAAGACATTCGAATATTATTGGAGGATAATTATTCACGAGTTTCAGTAAATTTACAAACATATCTCTCAATAGACCGTCTTGATAACGCTCATATATAGCACATATGCCTGCTGGGATAAAGCCATGTTACCTCCCTTTACAAGAAAACAGTACACGTACGTGCGGGAAGGCGAATATATCCATCCTATCCAGATACCAACGAGCCGCTCTTTGCGATTAGTCTTCTCTGGGTGGTTTAAAAGTACAAAACTATTAAGGCCGAAACTAATAAATAAAAGACGACAATGAACTCGTAGCATTACTTTTCTCAGAGTTTTCCAGTTATTTTTCTCTTGTGAACTACTAAAATGCATAAACCTGACTAAGTAAATATCACCCTGTCCTAAGTTTGAACTTGAACTTGAAAAATGTTATATAAATATTCACAGTTAATTATAAACAACTAGAACGTTCGACGGGAGCGATTTTAGTCCTTAACGTTGCAGCCATCAGCATTTTGTAAAATATAAATACGCAGGCAAACGCCTAATTCATCAGACTTTCGGGTCTCTCTTAACTCCGCTCGATTAGTTGAGTGCAAGCACACAGGTGCGTACTCTGCTAGTTGTTATATCCCGCAACCTAAATACCTGAGAGCACCTGTACATAGATGCAGGGTGATCAGGTCTTTACCCGACCTAGATGTACATGTATTGTACATAGGTACACGACACTCGGGGGATTTATAAAAAGTAGTGAGCGTCGAATCTACGAGTAAAGTACCAAATTACCAGTAAGGGGATTTTTAAAAGTAGTGCAAGTGCCTTAGTAATTTGT
>JAEQML010066296.1:0-20105 GCA_016904865.1 Pissodes strobi | reverse complement strand
CAATTTTTTTTTGTTCATTACTGAAAAAGGAAATGCACAAAAAATTAACAAAATTACTGGACCTGTTAGATACTGTAATTGTACACCGATCATTGCTTCAGGAGATCTTCTGCCTCTCTTCTGGCAAATCTCACAGCTTATATAGATCAGCTCAAAGGGCATGGAAGTTAGAAAAGAGAAATTGTTATTGGGAAGATGTACATAACAAAAATCGCGTCTCTGATAAAATTTTTGATCAGCCAGATCCCAGCACTACTGAGAACAAGGCTACCACTTATCAGCCTGATATTAATTATCGAGCCAACGATGGAATGGAGACTCATCGCCATATTCCTTAAGAGTTCTTGGGTGATCCGGACGATTCTAGATCCACAATCTTGTGAAATATTTTCAGGGCTTCAGCCTGGTCGTTGTAATAATCTGGCTATCTGTGAATTTCCAAAGCTACTTGCATTTCAACAATTTCCTTTGTTCATTACAGAAAAGGGAAATGTACGTAAAACTGCGAAATTGCTGAACTTGCCAAATACTGAAATTATACACCGGTCATTACTTCTGGAAATCTTACGCTTTCAGGAGAGTTCCTTGATGATCCAGACGATTCTAGATCCACATTCATGGCACAAAATGCGAGTCGATAGGCAAGAAAAAAATTATGAGGGTCATTTAATTTTGCCAATAGAGTTAGTTATAATTATTGTGACTTAAGATTCCTCCATGAAGGGAATTTAGGGATCTTTAAGATTTGGTTGCTTTGCTTATAAGAGTAGCAGGCGCAAGTCGAAGTGTGGAGCTGTGTCAGCTACTTTGTGAAGACATTGTTGTCCTGAATACCATTCTTTTAGCAACCGACAAAAATCAAACATATTGTTTGTTTGTTGTGAAGAATTTCAGCAATACTGTTACGGAAGTGGTTGGGATATGCAGGAAATATATGAACTTAAGGCCAAAAATAGATAGAGACAACATTTTTTTTTGTACAATACGGAACAGGAAAATGCACCGAAATTAGGAAATTTCAGAACCCACCAGATACTGAATTATATACCGTTCATTGCTTCAGGAGATTTTCCGACTCTCTTTTGGCAGATTTCAGAGCTAATGCCGATCTGCTAAAGAGCGTGGAGGTTAGAAAAGGTTACTGCTATTGGAAAGATCTCTAAATAACAAAAAAGGCGTTCTGAGCAGAGTTATGATCAGGCAGGTTCCAGAACTACTGAGAACAAGGCTATCACTTATCAACCTGATATTAATAATAAGGACATGGAGACTAATAACCATGTTCCATAAGAGTTCTTTGGTGATTCGAGCGATTCTAGATCCACAATCGTGGCAGAAAATGCGACTAGCGTCCTCATTCAAGAAAAGAATAATGAGCAGATTACTCCATCATTAAATTTTGCCAATTGTAACTGGGAGGATATAAAAGTTACTTACAATTATTAGGATTTAAGATTTTTTTATGAAGAAAATATATGGGTTGATTTGGTTGCTTTACTTATCAGTGTACCAGGCGCATGTCGAAGCGTGGACCTATTATTATGGGAAAGATTTCTAAATGACAAAAAAACGCGCTTTTGATCAGGCAGGTTCCAGAACTACTGAGAACAAGGCTCTCACTTATCAACCTGATATTAATAATAAGGATGTGGAGACTGATGACCATGTTCGTTAAAAGTTCTTTGGTGACTCGAGCGATTCTAGATCCAGATTCGTGGCACAATATTCGATTAGAGTCCTCATTCAAGAAAAAATAATGAGCAGATGGCACCATTGCTCAATTTTGCAAATTGTAGTGGAGTTGGTTGGTTGATATAAAAGCTACTTACAATCATTAGGATTTAAGATTTCTTTATGAAGAAAATCTATGGATTTTTAAGATTTGGTTGCTTTACCTATCGGAGTAGCAGACGCATGTTAAGCCAGCTATTTTATAAAAATATTATGGACCTAAATATCGCTGTTTTACCAACCGCCATGAAATATAAACAAATCTTACAGATCATTCATTTGTGGTGAAGAATTCCAGCATTACTGCGAGGAAAGTGGTTGGGCGTTGCAGAAAATATATAAATTTAAGGCCAAAAATTGAAAAACACAGCAATTGTTTGTGCGTTATAGAGAAGGAAAATGCATATAAAATTGCGAAACCTGTCAGCTACTGAATTATATGCCGTTCATTGCTTCAGAAAATCTTCCACCTCTCTTCTGTCAGATTTCGGGACTAATGGAGATCACCTCAAGGGGTGTTGAGATTGGAAAAGAGCTACCGTTATTGGAAAGATCTCTAGATAACATAAAAGCGAGTCAGAGCAGATTTTTGATCAGGCAAGTTCCAGCACTACTGAGAATAAGATTACCACTTATCAACCTGACTTTAATAATCAGATATGGAGACTCATGACCATATTCCCTAAGTTTTTGGGTGGTTCGAGTGATTCTAGATTCCCAATAATGGTACAAAATGCGATTAGAGCCCTCATTCAAGAAGAGAATATTTTTTTATGGTACTGGCACACACACAGGGAGATCCTATGGCACTCGACGAGCAGCATTTGTGCGAAGATGTTGATTGATACGGTTCTTGAATAGTTGTAGATTATAATTATGGGAAAACAGATGTCCTGGGCCTGGGAGTGAGTTCCACAGTAATGCAGTGCGCCAGGCAAAGGAGTTCTGGTAAAGCGATGTTCTAGGTGTTTCCAGTTGTATAACGAACAGGTGTGCTCTTACCGTCTGTCATGACTGCCTGACAGGTGTTGCCAGGGGCGGGATGTAGCGAGCCAAATCCTGGGAACATCTGCCGTGAAAGTATCTGTAACACAGGAACATCTCGACCACATGTCTGTGGTGTTCCAGACTATCCAGAAAATTAACTCCGGCTCGCCGACAAGACGCACAACTCTCTTCTGAATGGAATCCAGCAGCTTAAGGTGTGCTTTGGTGCGTCACCCCAAATGTGTGAATAACATTCTAAGCACAGTCTTATTTGCACTTTGTAGAGCAAGAGCAACTGCTGCGGTGTATACAGTTTTTTGTTGCGAAATAGCGCACCAAGCTTCTGGGACCGATACACCCAGCAATCCGACTGACGAGGATGGAGAAATGGTCGATCCTGCCATAATGATGGCAGGGCCCGCTATATTGGCCCTCTTGGAAAACGTGGCTGCTTGGGTCTTTGGTGCATTAAACTGGATCAAATGTCTGTCGCCCCAAGTTTGAACTTTCTCCAAGTCTTGATGAATTGCTGTAAACTGCTCCTGTCTGCGGTGATAAGTCTCAGTCGCTATTAAAGGTTTTGCTGATTTAAATTGGGAGACAAGGGTACTGTCACTGCAAAACTTTGATCAGGATTATTCCCTTCGGCCAACAGGTCATTAATATAGATGAGGAACAGAGTTGCTGAAAGTATTGCGCTCTGAGGCACACTCGCGTTAATGGTGAATGTGTCTGAGATGTGTCCATCAACTGCAACGTGCAGAGATCGGTTCTTAAGGAATCTCCGTCATGCCAAACTCTGTCGAATGCTTTTAAAATATCCAACGTAATCGCTCGAGACTCTCCGTTGTTCTCAATTGCCCTACTCCATGTATGAGTGACATAGGCCAATATATCTCGTGTCGATCTCTCTTTGCGAAAGCCGTATTGATTATCGCTGATTATTCTGTTGCTCTCGAGGTACTTGAGTAGTTGCTGATTGGCTATACGGTCCATGACTTTGGATATTATTGGAGTCAAGGCAATTGGGCGATAGTTTGAGGACGTGGTTTTCTTGCCTTTTTTTGGAACAGGTTGCACTCGAGCTATTCCGTAAGACATTCAATTTTGCGAATTGTAGTGGAGAAGATATAAAAGTTACTTACAACTATTAGGATTTAAGATTTCTTTATGAAGAAAATTTATGGATTTTTAAGTTTTGGTTGCTTTACCTATCGGAGTAGCAGACGCATGTCGACGTTTCCTCCACACTACTTTGTGATGACATTGCGAACCTGAATACCAGACTTTCAGCAACCGCTATGAAATGCCAAAAAATCTTAAAGATCATTCGTTTGTGTCCCAGCAATACTGCGACGGAAGTGATTGGCATATGCAGGAAGTATATGAATTTAAGGCCAAAAATTGAAATCCACATCGATTTGTTTGAACATCGTGCAAAAGGAAATTACAGGTAAAATTGCGAAACCTACTAGATACTGGATTACCACCTTAAGTGATTCTCCGCCTGTCTTCTGCCAGATTTTGGGGCTAATGTAGTTCAGCTCAAAGGGCTTGGAGATTGGAAAAATGCATTTCTGAACAGATTTTTGATCAAACAGGTTCTAGCGCTACTGAAAACAAGGATACCACTTATCAATCTGGGGAGTTATGGAGGCTTATCACCATTTTCCATAAAAGTTCTTTGGTGATTCGAACGATTCCTCATTCATGAGAACAATAATGAGTAGATGGCACCATCATTAATTTTGTCAATTGTAGTTGAGAAGTTCATTAAGTTACTTACAATCATTAGGATTTAAAATCTATGGATTTTTAAGATTTTGTTACTTTACTTATCGGAGTAGTAGGCGCATGTCGAGGTGTGTAGGCATGTCAGCTACTCTGTGAAAACATTGTGGCCCTGAATACCGGTTTTCAACAACCGCCAGAAATACAAAAAATCATACAGTTCGTGTGGTGAAGAATTGCAGCGATACTGGGATGGAAGTCGTTGGCCTATGTAGAAAATATATGAATTTAAGGTCAAAAATAGAAAGAAAAATTGTGTACACTATAGAAAAGGAAATTGCACACAAAATTGCGAAATTCCTGAAACTGCCAGATACTGCAGAGTTATACACCGGTCATTGCTTCAGGAGATTTTCCGCCTCTCTTCTGGCAGATTTCACAGCTAATTCAAAGGGCATGGGGTGTTATTGGAAAGATATCTGAATAACGCTTCTCTGAACAGATTTTTGGTAAGGAAGGATCCAGCACTGCTGAGAAAAATCGTGGCACAAAATGCGATTAGAGTCATAATTCAAATAAAAATAATGATCAGATCGCTCCATCATTGAATTTTGCAAATTGTAGTGGAGTAGACATAAAACGTATTAGCAATTATTAGGATTTAAAACTTCTTCATAGATTTCAAATATTTGGTTTAGATTTGCCGTAATATATTATAGCATTGATATATTTTTGATTCTTTATCCCTGTTTTTAATGAAGGGTAAAAAGTGCACTTTCTATCTCTTAAATGCGAAAAATAGATTTGATAAACTCCAATTACCACGAAACATAGTCATGTAAGGAAGATAAAATGAAGAATCCATTAGATATGATATTTATACAATATTTTCATTGTCGTCTTTAGTTTTCATTTAAGTATGCAATGACCTTTTTACATTCACTAGAGATGATGGAATAGTCAAACAAATCTTTTATGTAAATGCCAACTCTACCCCCTACTAGTCCCATCTCTGTCCTGTTTAACATAGACATAATGGCGTTAGCGTTCGGCCGTGCTTCTGTAATACCCACTCTGAATTACATGCTCTTCGAAAATTTCAAACTTACTTATTAATGAACTAATATTAATATATGCATAAGTATAGGCATAAAAATAGAGGCGAAAACAGAGAGATTTCAGGGGGCTTTGGAAATAAGTGCACGGTATTGTTGCTTATCGTTTCCAAAGAGTCCTACCTACATCATACCCTTAAAAAGGATTCGGATATTTTTCGGAAATATGGGTACCGGAAAATACGTCTTTATTATTTCTCTTAATACCTACTTAGTTATTAATTATAAATTAGAAGCCAATATATACAATTTAATATAACACACATTATTGTTACACATTATGTAGCAATCTAACCGAATGCCATTCAAAATTTGTTTAATCAGCGTAGATCAATCCCTTCAAAGCCGTTATCGATTGTGGCGGTCTCAATCGTGGTGTTTGCCTGCGGTCTCCGTCTAACGCAGTCGGAAATGACGTGTGTCGTCTTGTTCCGGGCGTTATTCTGGGCGCTTCTTCCGGTGTCCGCGAGTCTGATAAACGCGCTCACGTACCGGAAGCTTAAACTGTTGGCCGGAGGTAACCGACGACGTTCCAATCTAGATGGGATTTTTTTATTTAAAATGGCTACGATTTTTTGTATAGGATACGACATAATTGCCGAATTTAAATTTTATTCATGTTTTTTTTGTTATGAGACTACTTTGTCCTAATTATATACGCATTTGTTTCATTTTTCATGCAGAGATTTAAGAAGGCGGAAAAGCTAAAGATCGGTTCAGTTCAGTTACTGGAAAAGTGTATTAAGACCAAATCTCAAAACGTATACGTAGTAAAGAGAACCTCGAGAATATAGGCTTTAATAAACTAAGAACACAAATACTGTCACAAACATGACAATATTAGGTAACTAATATTATGGTACAAAATAGTTGATATATAAGTATAATATTCTAAATTACTAAAAGGCATAAACTACTCCTGTCCTAAGGTTGAACTAGAACTTTGCGTGGAACTAAGTCAAAGCCAACCTTAAATAAACACAACTCTTAAAAAACTATTTTATAAAACAGTGACCAAAGACCTATAAACAATTCAAAAGTATACCTCAATCGAAAAGACATGCGCACGTTACCAATCGGGTACAGCGTAAATTTACCAACTATTTGACCAATAGACATTGTAATTGTTTTTAACCAAAGTGCTTTCTTTATCATATCTTCTCACCTGACGTAGATCGATCCTGAATCTGAGCTACATTGCTACATAATAACCTGCACGCCATTCCATGGCGTGGCCTCACGCCATATAGGTCGTAACAATAAAACATTATTATACAAAGGTCTGCCAGCCGTCCTATAAACAGTTTAAAGTACACCGCCAATCTCAAGACCTGCAAAATTTTCTATTTTTTTATGACAGTGGCACACACACTAAAGGGATATCCTATGCCGCTCGACGAGCGGTGTGTGTGCGAAGATGTTGATTGGCACGGTTCTTAAACAGTTGTTGGTTTTAATTAGGGGAAAACAGATGTCCTGGGAGCGAGTTCCACAGTGATGCAGTAGGTCACACAAGTTTATATGTTAATTAGTGACTTTCAGTTTGCAAAATTTTCATATTTCGTTGAAACTTAAAACTGCCTGGACATAAATGATATTTTTCGAAGAGCGGAAGCGAAATATCAATGTTTCATTTTTCCAAAAATCGATCAAGTATTTTGATATTTGATAAATATTGCTAGTAGCTAAACAAATTTGCGAATTGCGATTTTAAAGCGATGAAAAGATCTACAATGTGTTGAAAGCTTTTATTTAGACGTTCTTTTGAATAATATTATAAAATAATGAAGTCAATAATATCCCTTTTCTTTAGATGTGAAGCTTGGCTTAAAGCAGCGAAAGGAGAAGACCTTATTGATAAGTCTCAAAACTACCGTTTGTGTGAGGAGCATTTTGAGGATAAATTCGTATATTTTGGACAGAAAAGGAAAAGCCTTTTGGAAAGTACCAAACCAACAATTTTTTGCGACACACCTCATACTTGTGACTTTGTTGCATTGGAGGAACCACCACAAAAAATCTACATCTATCAAATATGTACTACTTTATAATATAATTATATTAAAATACAATAATTAATTTATAAGTTAATTTCATACATTTTAGTGACTGATTTCTAGCAAATTATTATTATTTTTTAAGACTATTTACGAACACTTTAAAAACGCTCAGAACTATTGCAGCCTAATTTAGTATGAGTTAATATTACAGTAAAACTTATTTTTCCTGTTTTTTAAATATAGCAGTGGCGTTCGTGAGGACATCTAAAGCATATTTTTTCTGCGTGACGATGAACCGTTTCGGAGCAAATATTAGAAAAGTGTTCTTGTTTTTGCAGGACTCGTAAATTACATACATATTACTTGCAATACCACGAAGATGGCCTACATTATCTGTGGTAGGTAATATTACATGTGAGCATTCCTATTTTTTCCCCGAAATTCCCGAAATGAGAGATTGTATAATATAAAGTTGTAACATATTTTTTTCTGGAACCTTTATATCTGAAAATAATAGAATAGGTGTCAAATCGAAACTCATGTCGCAATAATCCTTCATTATACTTTGCGAACGGTCAAACCCTATCCCCGGCGCATGGCGCAACAAACTTTCGTCTTACAGAAACACGCACCTCGAAGGCGTACAAATATTCGGCCACGATCAGAAAGCGATTACATTTTGACAGGAACTTTCGGCCTAGGGATGGATTTTGTATAACTTCAAAACGCATCTAACAGAAACTAACCCAAGGCATGCCCAAAACAGACTTTACCTATTATATTAGCATACCTGTACTAGCTAGTGACTAAACGATCTGTACCCATTTTCGGTGGCGAAAATGCATGTGTGTAATAAACATATACCTTTTTGGTCTGCAGCCGAAATTTCCTATCAAAATATTTGACCCCTTATTACTATCAAGTACCTGGCACAATATCGGGCCAAAAGTTCCACCGCGCCTCGAGCCCTGATGTGGTCGCGGCCAAGGTCACGAAAAAGCAGTATAGGAAAAATCTTAAAGGATTCGTATCCGTTCTTAATCTGTGCTAGTACTTTGCTTATTTTTGGGACTTTTCTATTCAATCAAACTTTCTAGGGACCTTTAATTTTTTTTGCACTTAATTCAAGTTTAATACTTTTTTTTGAGTAAACTTGAGTATCAGAATCATTTATGATTCTTGTATTTTTGCTCATAGATTTCATTCTTAAGTAATAGAGTTTAGAACTTTTTGCTGACTGTCTAAATCACTGTTCATTTCAATTCTGTGAACATTCATTTCTTTTTTATACACTTTTGATATCAACCAACATTCTGGTCTAAAACCAATTTTTCTGTTTGCATATACTTCCGGAGATTGGCCAAAGAGCTCGCATTGATTGTCAAGAATCAAGCGAGAATACTATTTTGCAAAGTTTAGACTGACCAGCAGCCATACGACAACAGTCAACAAGTCCTCTGGTATTTTCCTCACCTTTAAAGGCCTAATAACAACCAGGCATATTGAGAGGAGTGACATGTGAAGAGACTCGTGTCCAACCAGGGTCAAACTTCTAGATGAAGCTAAGTATTCTGTTTGCCAATCTGAAGACCATTGTAAAGACCAGAATATTTAATTTATAACTAATTTTAATTATTGATTTTTCAAGCTTTTTTTGTCAATTCTAAAATTTAATTAAGTAATTTAATTCTCGAAACTCTAAAAGAAATTTGTTCAACAAAGATACTATTTTAAATTGATTCATTTCAATTCTATTTAATTTAATAAACTATTGTAAATTTGTTTTTAAGAATATCTTTAGTTTCTTGCAAGAAACGAGATTCCGCTATTCTCAACGTATATCAAGTAATTGTTATCAGTTCTTTTAAGCTTTTCTTGGTACTACTTGACAGTTATCATGAGAATTAAGGAACATCTGGCGCCCATGTAAATAAATATTTCCAACAAATAAATAAAAACCCATTCCTAAATTCTCATAGCCGGTATACTATTACGTTTCCATAAAATCAGGAACACAATCCGTTACAGGGCGGCAAATTCGCTGCTCTCTGATAGGGATCAGCAAGACAAGAATTCTTGTCTTGTTTTGAAATATTTTCAAGAAATAAAAAAAAATCTTGTCTTGACCATTTCTTGAGAGTTGGTGTCTTTTCTTGACTCAAGAAGTCTTGACAATTCTTGACATCTTGACAAAAGTGGAACCCCCGTTTAAAAGTCGTTTCTTGATACATTGACAAAAAGGAAAACCCCGTTTAAAAGTCGGGATGAGATTAGTAAACGTGATGTTTATGCTTTATGCGTAGAATCGAGGGGCACACGGTCAGAATAGTATAGTTTTATTGTTCATCGCTTCATATGTGTTGACAAATTATTTTTTTTTTCTTAATTTAAAAAAAATTGCATAAATTCAAAATTTCTGTACGCCACTGAAGTAGATCCGCTGAGCAAAGTTATTTTTGATTCTAATATCTTAGGCCATAACATATTCAAAAATAATAAAAAAATCCTTTGCCAATAAAAAGTCATTAAGCATTAAAAAATTATCCAATTTAAATTAGCCCACGAGATATAGTTTTACCAAACTTAAAGTACAATTTTAATTTTCTTTGTATTGACCTGATTATTTAATAGTCAATATACCGAACCTTTTCAAATATTTTTTGCCCATTTTTCCATATTTATTTCATTTGTCACCGAAGTAGACTCGCTTTGCAAAGTACTTTTTGATCCCAATACCTTAAGCCATAACATATCCAAAAATGATAAAAAGACTTTGAAAATAAAAATAATTTTTTTATCCTTCCATTAAAAATGTTTCAGTGCTTTGTTTTTTTTTTCAATAAACTAGCAAACAAATGTGTTTTTAAAATTTTATATTTTCAACAAATTTCAAGATTTTCTTGGTCTCTTTCCAAGAAATCTTGGACTTGAGAAGTAATTTCTTGTCTGGTCTTGAAAAATAAGGATCATTTCTTGTCTTGATCTTGTCTTGAAATCAAGACAAGATCAAGCCGTTGTCAAGAAAATGTCGACCCCTACTCTCTGAGATCCGGGTTGGTTCGTCTGCAAGTTGAATAAGCCCGCAGCTAATGGCAAATGCTTCAGCTTCTCTACCTTCGTTGTTGGTCTTGTTGTGATGTTTGAGCCAGTTGGTGTTATGGGCATTGAAATATCCCAGAATGATTATTTCTGAATTGGGGTGGTCGACCTATATTGGATCAACTGTGGTAACTAGTGCTGTAAAAAACTTGGTTGATCCTTGGCAGTGAACTTGAGCCACATGACGTCCTGGTTGTTCGGTTCCAGTGTTTTCTCGCGGCCACACGAAAGGTCGCTTCGGAGAAAAAGGCTCCCGAACTTATGTCTAAATCGGTAGTGTAGGTCGTATATTTAAACTGAGTATAAATTAATTATTTCTTTGACTAATAAACTTTGTTATTGTTTTACCAAAGTGTCTCCTTTGTTACCTCTTCTCACGAAACGTAGTTCGATCCTAAACTGAGCTGAAAAAAAAATTACGGCAATAATTAAAATTTATTACAGGAGCACAGACAAACAAGTAGCCAGAGAGACATGCAGATAGACAATCAGCCAACTTTATTTTGTGCAGAAATATTATTTTTTGACATTTTAGTAAATAAAAACAACAATTCCATACACGTGACGTGATATGAATGTTAATGTATCACAAATTGCGGACTTTTAGATATAACACTAAATTTAGCAAATGTCGTTTAGATACATATGGCAATGCTGAAACAAACCTCTACTATGCTACTCAAGCATTTTCAAAATGGCGTTTAAGAGTAATTAATATAATCATGTTACAGGAGATCAGAAATTGACGCATTGCCTGGGCTCGTTCCAAAACAGTCGAAATTTGCAATGTAAACTGCAATCATATATCATTTGCTGACAGTCAGATCAAGTCTTGGACCATCTCCCTTATCCCGTAATACCCTACATCCATCATCTAGGCGGTTTAAATCTCTCCATGTACTGAATGGACAGGCCCGGGCCAATTCCACTTTGAATATTTCAGGGCCACTAAAATTAATTCCAATTGTTTAGGGTTAAAAATATGAATAAGGCAATCGATATTCCCACATTGCCTGCATGCTTTCTAATGTATTAGAATATTAGTACATTTTATTAAATAGTGTGTCCTAAATTCAGGTCGTAGGAAGTATATTCTTTCTTGCTGTTTATTGCAGATTGAAAATCGTTTAACTGATGTAATCAGTTTTCTTTTTAAATTTTATCTGTTTCAGGATAGTTGTTTAGCTCCCCACAAACCGTTGTTTATAAGTAGACAATATGTTGCTGGAAATGTGAAAAACGAATGCTAAATTAAATTAATAACAAGTAATACTTCATACATACAAGAACATTCGTGGCAAGTAGTTCATATTTTTGCACAGAAGGCAGATTTTGAAATTCAATTTTTTTATAACATGATTCGCAATTTATGAATTTTACAAATTAAACTAAAGCAGCGAGAGAAAGAAGAAGATAATGGGAGAGAAAATTGCTTGATATTGTCACTGCATTGTTTGCTTTTATTATCCCACTTACCTTTTTGTAGAGATGTGACATGAATCATAATCAATGCCAATGTATTTATTATTGATTTAACAATAATATAGGATAAGAAAAATTATGGAATACCGAGATTAAGTTTTCTTCTACATTTATTCAATTTATTATAACGATAAAAAGGGATATCATAAAAAGTTGTGTAATAAAATATTCACTGATGTAACCATGATATACATCAGTTTAGGAGTTTTGGAATTTTAAAAAATATGCTTTTCTAAGGATCTCATCTTTAAAGCACAATTATTGTAAACAACCTTTTGGCTTTTACTCTGCTCAATAATCGGAATTCAATCATTAGCCCTTTAATCATTTAAATAATTACGAGTAGCTTCAATTATCGCCTGGTGACCAATTAATTTAATCTCATATTCAAAAGGCTTAAGTTAAAGCATGTCTTCTGAATAATGCTTAAAAAGCCCTCTTATTTAATTTAATTTTATATTGTCACCACTAGTCATCCGTAAAGCTACGCCTTGGATGGCGTGCTGGTTATATAGCTCAAATTATGAATCCATTTACATCAGGTGAGAAGAGATATTATGGAAGGCACTTCGGTAAGACAATAGCAATGTCTATTGAGCAAAGAATCAATGAGTTTACACTATATCCGATTACCAAAACACGCATGTCCTTTCGGTTGAATGTGGTTTCAATTGTTTATAAGTCTTAGTCCCTGTATTATAATAAAGTTCTTTAAGAGCGGTGTTGTGTTTTAATTTATGGTTAAGTGTGGTTATTTCATGAAATAATAATTTAAGGTTCTTAGTTTATCTTAACTTCACTCAGCACTTAACTATTTAACTTTAAAAATCAGTTGACCCGAATTTTGACAGATCTATCGTAGATTCGACTTTAGTACTTTTTAGGCGGGTAGCCCCAAGTGAATTGCACTTTTCGAGTTGGGTCTAAATATAAGGATATGGTTAGAACCCCTACCACGTCCCTGTGGACTGCAGTTGTGAGAGCGGAATGGTTGAGAGACAAAAGTTACCCGGACTGATGGTCCGCTTGACTATTTATATCATAAAATCTGCTGACTATTTTAACTTTAAGATTCATAATTGCCTGTGCGGTTCGCTCGCGTTGTTTATAATTTATGTTGAATATTTACCTAATATGTTTCAAGATCAAGTTCAAACTTAGGACAGGGTGATAATTAATTAGTAGTTTAAATATTTCTGGTAAGATATCGTGACGGCAGAGAGGAAAAAGCAGGGTTGTGTATCGTCTGCAAATAAGACATAAGCAGATGTGTACATACTCAATAACAAGGGACTCAAAGCTACTTTAATATAGTCTGATATTTCAGTTTTCAGGTTCACGCGATGAATTCGACCATTGCAAATGGTTCGAGTAATTTTGAGACATCCTCAGAAAATCCGATAAAATATAATATTTTATGATTCACAAAATCGAAAGCCGTGGAATAATCTAGTAATATCAAAAGAGTTTTTCATTATTACCAGGTACGAAAGATGTTGTCTATTACTGAACTTCTACCTGAGTATAGCTAATTTTAAAATATAGCTTAATGCTACGTGAATCTAAAATCATCGAGTATCCTAAGTTCGTTCTAAAATTTTCGAAATTGTTGGTAATATACTGATAGATCGAAACTAATATAAAGATAGTAAAGATATATTTGTGATTTATTTAATCAATACCACATTTAATTATATTTCACGGCCTCCCTACCGAAAGCACTCTGCTTCCTTGGCCCTCCGGATTCAGCACGCAGCTCCCAAAGTGCACCTCTCTTACTCTAGTTAACGCCAGACAATCGACACAAACATGAAGGGACGATTCCACATCCTCCAAGCACCACCTGCACTCCGGCTCTTCCACGATCCGCAAATGCCCTGTGAGGGGCCTCGTCACAAGTCTCATGTCCCTTCTCTCCATAATCAAAAATATCCTTAGTCTGCAAGGTGCTGGATCACCTGCCTCATTCCTGGAGTGGTCCAATATAGATCCTTGTCCTGCACATTCATTGCGTGCCTTAAGATGACGCAGCCCATACAGAGTCAGACATTCCTATTATAGGCTCAAGTCCCACTGGATCTTCGAGTGTCCCGGGATCCAAACAAGACTAACCTTATTATGCGTAGACAGGCTCTCTAAAACTTCCCTATACTTAAACGCTAGATCAAAATCGATTCTACCAGACTCAAGAGCCGACATGCTGTCGGAGCAGATGTAGATGTTCTTTCCTCTGAAGGGTTCCGTATTTCAGGATCGCATACATCTCGGACTGGAGCACGGTCTTGTGGTTCTTTAATACACCCTTGCCCCAGTACTATCACCCATTCTGGAGCAGTCCGTGGGCTAAACATTTTTATTCCTTGGTTATTATCATCATCATCATCATCATAAGTCAGCCGTTTGCATCCACTGCTGGATATAGGCCTCCCTTAGTAATTTCCATCTATCGCTGTCTTGAGCGGCTTGAATCCAGTTGCCGCATACCCGTTTAATATCATCGCTCCACCTCGTGAGTGGTCTTCCGCGATTTCTGCAGGCCTCCTCTCGGGGTCGCCATTCCACAAGGCGTTTTGTCCACCTGTTGTCAACCATTCTTGCCACATGGCCTGCCCAATTCCATTTTAGACACAGTATTCTGTACACCGCATCTGTGACCTTTGTTCTTCCTCGGACAATGTCACAAAGAGTCAACCCTAACATAGATCGTTCCATTGCCCTTTGTGCCACTTGGATTTTGTGTATGGTCTTTTTGGTAAGGGTTAAGGGCTCTGCACCATATGTCAGTACAGGCAACACGCACTGATCGAAAACTTTCCTCCTCAGACAGATCGGACTGTTGGATCCAAGGACATCCCTGAGCCTGCCAAACGCCGCCCATGTTAGGCCCACTCTTCTTTGGAGCTCATGAGTTTGATTGTCTCTTCCCAGCTTTATTTCATGTCCCAAGTACTTATACGACGATACCTCGCAAATCTGCTTACCATCCACGGTGATAGCATTGCTTAAAACTAAGTTAGTCATTAATTGAGTTTTAGAGTAGTTTATTTTCAGTCCTACTTGGCTGGAGACAGTTTTCAGTGATTGTAACATTTTGTTGGCGTCCTCCACATTGTCGGCTATCAAGACGATATCGTCAGCGAAGCGTAAGTGGTTGAGATATTCACCATCGATATTAACACCCATGTCTGTCCAATCAATGTTCTTAAACGCGTACTCCAGTAGGTTTGTGAAGAGCTTTGGAGAAATAGTATCGCCTTGCCGCACTCCTTTTTGGATTTTGAATTTATTGGTATTCTGATGTAGTTTCACCGATGCTGTGGCATTATCATATATGTATTTTAGCAGCGTGGTATATCTGGAATCAAGTCTGCAGCCGGCCAGTGACTCGAGAAGTTTGTGCTGATTGACAGAATCAAACGCCTTCTCGTAGTCTACGAATACAAGTATTAGAGGCTTATTATATTCTATACATTTTTGAATAAGTAGTTTTATCACTAACAGGTGGTCGTTTGTACCAAAACCAGATCTGAATCCTGCCTGCTCTCTCGGTTGGTACCTTTCAGATTTTGTCGTAAGACGTTTGGTCAATATTTTCGTGAATAATTTAAAAACGTGGCTAAGAAGGCTGATAGTTCTATAGTTTGACAGGTTAGCAGTATCTCCCTTCTTATGTAGCAAAGCTATTGTAGCATTATTCCATGCTGAAGGGATAACTCCCTCTGTCAGACACTTATTAAACAGGACATTAAGAGCTCTGATGACTAGCTCGCCTCCTTCCTTTATAGCCTCTATTACGATATTGTCGTCTCCAGGGGATTTGTTATTTTTCATGTCCGACAGGGCTGCCCTTAATTCATCCTCCGTAATTTCCGGAATCTCCTCTGATCCCTGGTTTATGATCTTGGGAGTTTGTGGGCTTTCTTCGAGGTCATCATCGCACCGGTAAAGTTGTCCATAGAATTCTTCAGTGATTTGCAGAAGTTGGTCTCTGTTTGTAATTTCAACTCCAATGTGATCTCTTAATTTATGAATGCCCGCGCTTCCTATTCTTAGCTGTTGTCTCATTACTTTAAGACTTTTATTTTCTTCTATCACCTGTTTTATAAGGTTTGTGTTATACTGCCTTATATCTTTTTTTACTGATTTTGATATTTGTTTGCTGATGTCTCTGTACTCCGTGGTTCTGTCTGTCATTTCCCTACGTTTCTTCATGAGATCCTTGGTAGCGCTGCTCAACTTATCCGTCTTGGTTTTCTGCCTTACCTGACATTCACGCATTGCTTCTTGTAGTATGTGTATCACTTCTTCATTGAGGCTTTCTATCGTTAGGCATTCTAGGTTTGTCAAGTTTTCCTCTATTATTCTCGCGTAGGTTTCGGGTTTCTGCAGTGGTGTCCATTTCCTTGTGATGTCTATCATTACCTTGGCTCTTAATATTCGATGATCACTTCCAACCGAGACTCTATTTAATGCCTCTACATCGTATACTACTCTCATTTTATCTGCTATGATATAGTCTATTTCATTTCTAGTTCGACCATCGGGGCTTTGCCAGGTCCACTTTTTATTTGAGTTCTTTTTAAAGTAATGTGTTCATTGCATATAAACCATTTTGAAGAAGAAACTCGAGTAGTTTACTACCCTTTTCATTTCTTTGGCCATACCCAAGAAATCTGAATTATATGTTACAAAAATTATATACCTAGTAGGTATCGCTTCCAGCACGTGTTTCTGAGACAATTTTTATTGTGTACTGAACTGATCGCAGCAAGGAGTTACCAATGATAAGTATCGTCAATAGTCATAAAAGAGGCATTTACCCCTTGGATTTAGCGCCCGTTCAAAACGAGTCTGGCCTTAGATTACGTTTCAAAGGCCTTGCGATTTAGTAGTGTCACATTTATCTCTAAATAGGGTTGCTAAGGTTTACAGGTCAATAAGTTTAACATCCTGTCTTATGAAAGCTTTTGAAAGGATTGCAGATAGACATCTAATGGAAAGGGTTTTAAGAATCATGAGAATCAGCATGTCTACCGAAGAGGGCATTGAACAGACACTATGGTCCACGTGGTGGTGCAGAAGGTTAAAAAGGCTCTAAACTTCAAAGAGACAAGCCTGGCGCTGTTTTTTAATGTGGATAGAGCTTTTAACAATGCTCGCATTAGGATTATCTGCAGTCCCCGCCAAAGGAATAGTATCAGTGCTAATCGGATTGGTGAACAGCGCTTTGGAGGGACGCTGGGCTAGCGCCACCATGGGAGACTGCGTTTTGAACATCGAGATCAGTGAGGGATGCCCTCGAGGCGTCTGCCTCTTACCTCATCTATGGTGTCTTATTATGGACAGTCTCCTAGATTAGCTGATGGATGCGGGCTTCTGTGCGTAGGCCTACGCCTACGATGATTTGGTTTTTATCTCTAGGCAATATATTAATTTCGTTTGTGGAAGGACGCAGGTAGTCTGCAGAATAATAGAAATATGGTGTGAGGAGGCATATTTGTCGATAAATCCTACAAAAACGTAGATAATTCTTTTCACAAGAAGATGGAATCTAAGCGGGTCCCTAGCTTCAAGAATGTATAGTGAGACACCTAACTATGTGAAAGAGATGAGTATCTAGGAGTTCTAATAGTCTCTAAGCTTTCTTGGCAATGTCCTGACAACCAGGTAGAGAGGTGGCCGCAATTGGGGGCTCAGTCCTAGGGTTGTGCATTAGCTCTACAGCACGGTCATGAGGATTGTGTACAGCTCTGTGGTGTGGCGGCCCGCGGGGAGCACAAGACTCCTTGTTTGAAATTCAAAGGCTAGCCGGCCTCACCATCACAGGGACCATGAGAACAACGCCAACAGCAGCATTAGATATCCTGCTGAGCCTTCTGCCACTCGAGGCCTGGTTATGCAGGAAGCCATGTCTTCCTTGTTGCAATTGCTGGACAATGGTTTCTGGAGAGAAAGAGGTGAGATAATTGAACATGGAAGAGCCTTCCTTAAAGTAGAGGGAAAGATACAAGTTACTCAGACAAAGATGCGAGATACTCATAGAACCTAGCAGCACCTGAAAACTTCCTGAGGTTAAAGAGAGCATACACGTGGTCATAAGAAAGCAACAATTCTAACGTGGAGAGGAATATTTATCAGAGAGGGCGTTCGGCCCTTCTGGGAAAGTAAGCAATGTACGTAATCGTTATGGTTGCAGCAATGGACTAGATCAGACAAAGAAATGAAGAATAAGTAGCAATTTGCTCTGACAGCCAAGCTACATTCAGAGCGGTCCGCGCACTCAGGCTAACTCTAAATTGATACAAGAGTACGAAAATCTCATTCAGTGGTGAGCACAGAGCAAGAGAGTAAAACTGATACGGGTGATTCTTGATTCTTGTCAGGATTGGCTCAGGTACCTCGTGCATAGGCTCAGAACCCTTCTTAGGCATTAATGCAGTCTAAGCAAGAGGAGAAATCAGAGAAAGGACTGATCCAGCCCTCCCAAGAGAATGGAGACAGGCCAAGAACTTCATCGCTGAGCCTAATAAAACCAGGACGGAAAAGTTCTTAGTGAGAGATACGCGTTCCCTGGACACCCTGGTAGGTGTCATTATAAGGCATTGCCGCCTAAGAAGACACAAGATCCTAAGGAGCTTTGAGGAGAGCGAGGAGGAGAGTGAAACTCATCTCCATTACCTGGGCAACTGCGCTGTCTCGAAAGCTATCAAATTCGGCTATATCCTTATATATTAAGCTCAGGAAATTTTGTTACCGTTTTGAAAGAGGTGAGATAGTTGGACATGGAAAAACCACCCTTAGAGCAAAGGGACAGATATACCTCGCCCCATTCAAAATAGAGGCACCTGAGGGAGGGACAGCCTGCGATTAAGGAGAGCATACACAGTGGTCATCATAAAAAAACAACAATATGAACGTGGAAAGGTAAGCTTATCGGAGAGGGCGTTCGGCCTCCCTGGGAAAGAAAGCAACAATGTTCTGAGGATAGGTTAACGTAATCCTAATGGTTGCTGCTATGAACGAGATCAGACCAAGAAATGAAGAATGCTACATTCAGAGCGGTCTGCGCACCCTGGCCTAACTCTAAATTGATATAAGACTACGAAGATGCCATTGAGTGGTGAACACATAGCAAGAGAGTAAAACTGATATGGGTGATCCTTACCAGGATCGGCTCAAGTATCGCGTGTATAGGCTCGGAGCGGGAATTAGAGATTGGACTGATCCGGCCCTCTCAAGGGAATGGAGACACTTTCAGGGGGACAGACAGGCCACTAACTTTATCGCTGAGCCTGATAAAACCAGGAGGGAATGGTTCTTGGCGAGAGATACGTGGTCTCTGGGCAACCTGGTAGGTGTCATTATATGCATTGCCGCCTTAGAAGACACAAGAGCCTACTGGCCTTTGAGGAAGCCGTGGAGGTGAATGAAACTCCTCTCCATTTCCTGGGCAAGTGCGCTGTATCTCGAAAACATCAATTAATTATATATTAGCCTGAGGAATTTTTTCTACCGTTTTGTACAACCTGTATAACAACTTTCCTGAGCTATATGCTGCCGGCACGTCATGTAGGTATAAGTTCCGCCTATTAAGTTTCGAAATTACTACTAATTAATATAAGCATATACTTATCTAGAAACATTCATATTAAAAGTAATAGTCAGTAATAAATGAAATTAGGATAATTTATTCGATATTTTTTTGGTAATAATTATTAGTGATGTGCTCAGTGCTCATTAAAAATGTATCTCTTTAAGTGTTTCGTCTGCGTTTTTTTTTCAGCCACTAATTGTCACATTTCTTGCCCAAAAATGTGTCATTCCGCCATTTAATAATATTTAATCTCTTTCTGAGCTCCACACCTTGTTCCTGACTAATACATGAAGATAATTTGTTCAATTCAATTTAACGCTTAAGAAATTATTCAAATGCGACCATTTACTAATTGACTAACACTGA
>JAEQML010066295.1:0-20106 GCA_016904865.1 Pissodes strobi | reverse complement strand
CCATCACTAGATAAGCCAGCAAAGATAGATGCAGGAATCGCTACCCTCAGTAGGAATCTAAAAGCTTACCAGAAACTACGGAATATTCCTTGTAATGCCGACGCGGATGCGTTAAATGTGGGCCTTCGCATTACGCATAATTCAAGAACCAATAACCCAAAATGTCACAAGGGCTGCTTCGTACCTTGCAGTTCAACCAAGCTCGGTAGAACTTAGAGAGATATGCAGATTGATTGTCAAGAAAATATCGAGCCATCCGTTAAGTTAGCTACACGGGGAAGTCTCGAGGAGGTGAAATCAGCTAATGACAAGATAGAATGAATTTTCTGTGGCAAGCACGGGCTAAGAGTCAATCCAACTCATAGACTGACTTTCACAGAAGCTAGAAATGCGATAGAAGCCGCTGCAACCAAGAAACTAGACAGTAAGATTTGAATCGCACTCCCGGGTTGGCAGGGTAGGCTCGGCGTATGGTACCATAACAACTGTCGGACAAAGTATGTGCCAGACTTAAAAACTAACTCAAGTCTAGACAACAAATCGGAGCAGTTAGCTAAATTACGTGACGTTGCACTTGAACAACCTAACCTAACCTATACTTTACGCCTGTTAGACCGCAGGCGGCATGGTGAAACGATAGAGAAGAAGTTTCGGAGAAACATTCCTACGAAGGGTGCCTATTGCCGTCTGGGAGGACGACGTCTCCAAGTGGAAGTATCCTTATTAAAGGAATTAAACGCTATCATACCACCTACAAGGACTCTTGTAGAAAGGACCATGGAGTCGCTAGATCTAATCAAACCGAGGTCTGTCAGTTCTTTATATGACGCGGAACTCCCGACACCCTCCCAGTTGAGTGTTAGGGAGGTGACAGTGGCATCTATATTAGGCTTGTGAATCCTTTCTGAAGCTAAAGCTCGAAGAGGAGCGATGTTGTACTTCTGAACCTTGGTATGATGCGCTTCATCTAAATCGATTGTGTCAGTTACCACCTGAGCATCGATGATAACGAGTCGTTCATCCTTATGAGCGATAATGTCGGGTTTGACGGTATTATTTCCAACCTTGAACTTGGGCTCTAACTCACAAGTGAATTCTTTTTGCCTTAAACCACGAGCAAGGTACTTAACAATTTGGTCATGTCTATCGACCCTGACGGTGGGTACGATGACACTGTTGCAACACGTGGTTTGACGTTTCAGCATTTCTGCAGCCGGCTCGGCACTGACGATCTTTGTCAGGCCTGCCCCGAGCGGTACGTCATTTAATGGGCAAAGCGTTGATCCTCAACCTGCTTATAGAGATGTAATCACGACCCGACAATAACCCAGTCAGAGGTTGGTCGGTGTATACACCGAAGCAGATTCTCTTGCTTTACAAAGAGCAAATAAGATCGTGCTTAGAATATTGCTCACACATCTGAGGTGCCGCACCAAGCGAAATAGCGCACCAAGCATCTGGGAGGCTGATTTTGCGAAGTTAGCAACGTGGTCATGCAAGGACATATTGCTGTTGACCGAGACACTCAGCAGTCTGATTGACGAGAATGAAGGAATGGTCGATCCTGCCATAATGATGTCAGGGCCAGCCGTATTGGCCCTCTTGGTAAACGTGGCTGCTTGGGTCTTTGCTGCATTGAACTGGACCAAATTTCTGTCGCCCCAAATTTTCTTCAGATCTTGATTAATTGCTGTAATCTGCTCCTGTCTGCGGTGATAAGTCTCAGTCGTTGGTAGAGGTTTTTCTGATCTGAATTGGGAGACAAGGGTACTTACCTTATAGTAGAAAATTGGGAGCGGATTGCACCTCCTTGCATGTCTATCGCTTGTACTAAACTACCTTTTTAATTAAAATCATTTTTATAACAATTGATGGCAAATAGACCTTATTTCAGGATAAGCGAGAGAGGGCGGGTTGCGCCTTCTCGCATAGAGAAGGCGCAACACGCCCTCAGAACGACAACAAATAGGGTTAGAAAGGTCAAAGCGGCGTTCGAGAAGTCAGTCATTGTCAGTTGTATCTGTTGACATTAAAAAGGGTACTGAAACAAGAAGTGTTGGAGTTCTATTAAGAACCCAAGCTTGCAATACTTCAGCTTAGCACTACAAAATCGATTTTATAAATTTCTGCGCCTAGAGGGTAGGCAACCTGCCACCACGCGACTGGCACATGGTCCAGTTACGTTTCATAACACCTCCCGTAATATTTATGAGTGATAATCACCCATAGAAACGGTCAGGTGTGCTCGTTTAACGATTTTCTCAAATTTGCCTTTGGCAGATATGCAACCCGACATACCGCCGCTCTCCCGTGGTTGTAAACTTGGTTCCACTTCTTAGAAGTGAGGTATGGGCATGCACCCCCACTGTGCCAAATCTCAATGCTCTACTCAAAAATGCAAGGTTGGTCCCAATATCGCTGACTAACCGCCGTACTACAGATGAAGTATGGCTTCTTTTAAATGTGCAATGGCTCATAATCTGACTCGCCTAAAAAAACACACAAAAAACCCTTTTAATTTGGATCAATATTATTTACTTGTATTTTGCCAAATTTAAGGACAAATAACTACAACACTGCACTTACTCCTTCATTTACCACTGTTTTCCTCTGTAATTCTTGTAGCGAAAACTATTTGGATACCGCTTGTTCCTAGAACTTCTTGTGTCATACGGTTTTATGAGAAAATTGCATTTCAGCTTAGATTGTCGTTTCGTTATCATCACCACTTCCATCATCTTGGATTAGAAAAAACCTATTAATATTAGTTGAAAATTCAGGAATTAAGCCAATAACAAAAAATAATATGCGAACTTGCCTCTGTCGGAAATATTCAGATCCCGATTTCTCAAATGGACTGTCTAGTTCGTTTGACGAATATTGTAAAATGTCAGATTTGGCAGCAAAACTAGAAAATTCTGTTCTCTGCTCTATCTCTCACAATCTTTTTGCATTATGGTTTTCAATTGAAATAAAGTATAAACCAAATGATACATTTTAAATCTCTCGTTATTGAGATACGATATCAACACCTCAAAAGTAACAGATAAATTTCTCGCCAACTCCTTTATCTTTTATAGTCTGGAAAGGATAATAGGGATTAAGCGGTCTAGAAATTCTTTGACAGGCAATTCTGATTTGATTAATGCGTTGCATGCCTCTGACAGCAGAGAAATGTTTCCTGTCAGACCCTAAATTCCGCTGTGCGAAATATTTCATGTAATGCTCTATAATACTTAGTAAATCCTTACACTGAAGCTTAAATATAAGAATCTTATGTAGTGTGATATTGTATAATGATATCCTAAATTCAGACATGAACTAGAACTATAACTTGAACTTAATTTATTGATCGCAACATATCAGCATAATAACTACCCCAGTTGTTTTATATATTCGCTATCTAATCAACACAGATACGCTACTTTTCAAAATCAAAACTAATATGTTATTTGAATAAATTTTGCTTCTGTAAGCTTTAAACTGACCTTAAAAATTTCCAGTCTCGGACTCGAATATGGAGAAGGCGGATAATACCTTCTGACCAATAAAAGGGGTGCTGATGGCTCGGGCGATCGAAAAGACCCGAAGTGGAGTTACCAGATTCAGATTCAACAGTTAGCATGGAGGACGATGTATCTCAAAATTGCCTGGTATGCAGGACGGGAATAAAAACAAAAAAAAAATAATTTTTATTTGAAGAAATCCTATCAATTAAAAATAAAATAAAATAACAGAAAAATTTAATATGCAATATCAAAACATTAGACATATTTTTCAGAGCTACTTATTCTTGAGAGTAAGGCCTTCCGTCGACCGACGCAAAGTAACTGCAACCCTAGTTGTATTTATGTTTCATTAGTATTGCGAACCAGTTGAGCCCATGTTTTAAGATCAAAGCCCTCCGTTCACTGGAGCAACGCAACTGCAACCCTAATTGTCTTTAAGTTGCATTACCGTTGCATACCAGTTATGCCCATGCTTTCAGATTAAAGATCACGTACCGACGCAACTCAAACACGATTGGTTTCAGACCGTTGCGTCTGCAACTGATCATGTCAGTTTTAGTGCAACCCTTGCATGCGAAACGTGGTATTTTGTAGATACCATGCCTTTTATAAACTTACCTCAATGTAACAAGCAGTTTTTCTTCTGCACTTATTCCGGTTCTATAATTCGTGTTCTTTTTTTTGTATATACGATCGCAGCCGTTCTACAAGTTCCAAGAATAGGACTCTAGGTATTCTGCAGAACGGTTTAAACTTGTGTTCATTCATTTGCAGTCATTCTGCCATTATAAGGGCGTTTCCTTTTTTTATTCTTCGTGATGAATTGGTGCACCCACCATCTACCTCTCAAATTTTTCCGTCTTTTTAGGTACCACTATGCCTTTACTACAGCATCCGATCTATCTGACATCTTGACCGCAACTAATAATCGGGCGCAACACAACAGCAACCCTAGTTGTATTTAATTTGCGTTAGCGTTGCGAACCAGTTGCATACCAGTTGAGCCCATGTTTTAAGATTAAGGCCCTCGGTCCACCGGTGCAACGCAATTGCAACCCTAATTTATTTTTAAGTTGCATAACCGTTGCAAACCAGATGTGCTAATGCTGCAAGCACGATTGGTTTCAGACCACTGCGTCTGCAACTGATCATGTCAATTATAGGACAACCGTTGCATGCGAAACGTGGTAGTTTGTAGGTACCATGCCTTTTATAAATTAACTTACCTCAATGTAAGAAGCGGTTTTTCTTCTTCACTTATGCTGGTTCTATAATTAGTGTTCCTTTTTTGTATATACGGTATATATTACAACTTGAGTTGCAGTTGCGATATAGTTGCGTTGCAGTTGCGTAGTTGCGTTACGGCGATGAACGGAGGGCCTAAGTGGATGGACATCATAAATACTGTAACTTGTGCTGCTGTTGCAATATAGTTGCGTTGCGGCGCAACTGCAACCCTAATTGTCTTTAAGTTGCATTACCGTTGCATACCAGTTATGCCGATCCTTTAAGATTAAAGCTCATCTAGTGACGCAACTCAAACACGATTGTTTGGTGTTAGTGTAACCGTTGCATGCGAAACATGGTATTTTGTAGGTACCATGCCTTTTATAAATGAACACCTCAACGTAACAAGCAGCTTTTCTTCTGCACTTATGCTGGTTTTATAATTTGTGTTCTTTTTTTGTATACACGATCACAGCCGTTCTACAAGGTCCAAAAATCGGACTCTAGGCATTCTGAATAACGCTTTAAACCTGTGTTCATTTATTTGCAGTGATTTTGCCATTATAAAGGCGTTTCGTTTTCTATTTTTCATGATGAATGGGTGTACTTGAATTGCAGTTGCAATATAGTTGCATTGCAGTTGCGTTGTGGCGGCGGACGGAGGGCCTAACTCTTCGTTTCTTCAGAAATAAAATAAAATCGATGCAGAAAAGTTTTTTAAAGTTATATTGTACTTATGTAATTGCTTTTTTAGGTTTTACAGTTAATTTATTTCGTTCTTAGTTAGATGTGAAACACATCTCTCGGTGTTTGGGTTATAAGAGGAAATACAAAAATAAAAAATTACTCAGTATTTGGGCAGACTTTGCGCGTGCAGCTTTTGGTCCATTAAAAAATAGGGTCCAATATCTTAGATTTGAAAAATTTTAAATTATTTTGTCTAAAGCCTCGAATTATTAGGAACTCTGTAGTTAGGACTATATTCCAATGCATCTTCTTAAAACATTTTAAAATATCAAACTGATTATTACATATCTCTAGGTATTCTAAAAAAGCTACCTATACTTGTTGAAATTCCTCGCATATACTTTTTCCTGCATCTTGACCGTCTGCTTCGCGAATAATTTGCTTTACTTTTATAGGTAAAAATTTATATTCAATTCTATTTTTTAGCAAGCGTATTATGTTTTCCAATATATTAGTGGTTTCTAATAAGGCATTTCATTCTTGTTCAACAGAAGCCAAACTTGGTTGAAAACCTGACATTAACGAATGCACAAACCATAAATATCCTTCTGAGGAAAGATATTGAAAGAATCTCATAATTATGCAAAGTACTTGGCTTTGGAAAATACTATGGTTTAAAAGGGGTTGATAATTAATTTCTACAAAATGACAAAACTCTTTGAGTGGTTTAGCCCCTACCTTTTAATATAATTGTCTCCACATCCACTCTCATCAAGTCGGTAGCATGATGAAGGCTGTTATGGATAATGTGAGCCGGACAACCACGAATATTTTTCATTGTTTGGGCGTTGTTTCAAAAGGGTATAGACGTTCTGGCCAGATTTTCGGTTGATACCTCAAAATTAGCATTTGCATTATCTCCTATAAATGCTACACATTTTGTAGATAATTGATATTTATCAAATGTTTGCATTATATAGTTGGCTATGGTTTCAGCTGTTTCATCTGGTAGGTTACTTAAATTTAAATTTTTAGTTTTAATTCCATTGCCGGACAAATATTGTAATAAAATGGGAAAAGTTTCCCTGCACCTGAAGCTATCACATGGTTTAGGATTGCTTCCATCTTTATTCTAACGCATTTTAAATACTTAACAATTTCTTAATTATTAAGTATTTCCTTGTCAAACTTGCGGTACAGTCCATCGATTTATATGACTAATGATGTTTAATGGTGTGAAACGCTAGTGTTCTTCCCATAGTATTTACCTTTTTTTAGCGACCGAAGATACTGGCGAGAAAAATGTGGTAACTTTAGAACAAGAAGCTGAATTGCGAACCATATTTCTGTGTATATCCGAATCAATATGTCATTGTAACGACAAACAATGTCTTTGGAACTCTCCTCAACCTGTCAGTCACATAAGACACTTAGCATCGTAACCATCTCGCCCTTTGATAATACATGGATACTTTGTTCACAAATTGTCCTTAAATTTACATTTCCTTTTATGCGAACTCATGAGTAGGCAACACAACTAAATACAAAAACAATCATGTGTCGTTCCTTATCCAAATAGCACTGACAAATCGGTGGATCAATTACAATATTATTTAAGATTAATTAAGAATAACACGCACTTTACTTTAAACACTGACTTATTAGAATGTACCTACGTAAGGCTGCTTAAGGATCACCAATCATTATTGGTTTTACGCGCATAAAACGAAATCGGGGAATCACTGCGATATATTAACTATTACTGACATCTACTAGAAAAAATACGTAATAGACATTGTATGCGGACGATCACAGATGACAACGCAAAATTAATTAATAGAATGGGGGATATTTTAGGTTCAAAGGAGGACATTACATTTTATCTGAGAATGTGCGACATGTCCTCCATTTGGATACCATTTGGTAGTTCTAACACACAGGGATTACACATATTCAGCAGTTAACAGTAGTAATGGAACAGTCTGATTGCCTATTTCGATATTTCTTTGTGCCTTTGGAATAGAGGCGTGGTAATTGTTATTTTAAACCGTGTTTTCATAATACCTCTCTGAAAACTAACATTTTCGACGTCTCTGTAGAGCAAAGAAAGTAAGACTTTTCGGTCCGGGCACGGGAAAAATTTTCCCGGTCCCTAATTAGGGAACGGGAAAAGTTTTCCCGCTCCCTGATTTTAAGTGCTAAATTTGCATTTATTTAGTCACAGAATAAAGTAGAATATATTGGGTTAAAATTATACAGCGATGCAGTCTACAAGATTAATCTAGTACATTTTAGCGTCAATAGTCTAATTTTAAGTAAAATAATTTTATTTATTCTGACATTACTAGTCACAAATACTTCAAAATTAGCTGCCTATTCAATTACAACAAAGCATACAAACACATTTCCATAGCAGCGCTTGATGAATATTAAATAAATACCTGTCTTGCTTGTCTTGCAAGTTTGACGTTTGCTTTCATTTGAATACAAAATGTATTATGACATGATTTTGGATACGTAAAATTCTAATAACTTTATGTTTATGTCTTGATTTCAGGGAGGTATTATGAAAAATATCGTTCATTACACGACCAAAAACAGCTTTTCCAGTGCTTGCACGACTTCCGGTGTTCGGCTACGCCTCACACCAGACACTGTAGTGCGCGCACCGGAAAAGCCTAGTTTCTGGACTGGCAATGAAATATACTATTTTAGTACTATTATTTTGATTGCGCATAAACAATGCCGTTGGGTGCCAACAAACTGAACAATTTCTGTTACATGTGGTGAAATAATCCTGCAGGAAGACTTTATAAGTCCACTTGTAAGTTAAGATGTATCAAGCGCACCTGTCTCTAAGCGCCTCCAGGAATATATAAAATAGAGAATCGTATGCGCTAGATGATTTTACACCAAAAGCTAGTATACGTTTTCAGTAGGAACACATCTGCCAATATAGTAGCAGGAAGCAGCCCCATTTCTTATCTCAGGAAGAACTCCTTGGACCCCGTCTGCAGCAGTGTAATCTTATTCAAGAAAGGGTGAATATTTCTGCGTATCGGAAAATAGGTCCATGCTGGCAGTATTTTTTGCAATGGAAAGTTACTTTTTTTACTGTCATGATATTCAAGATTTAATGAACGAACTTGGATTTCGTATAAACTTATCGAGTGGCGACTAAAGGCAGTGTTTTATTTCGTGGAAATTAACAAACATTCCATGCTGTAAATATGAAGGAAACATATGGGAACATGAATATATTACGTCAAAGCATTAAGTACCAAGATCACAAATAGTGTCGATTTAAAGATTGTTGTGCTGCTTACAGTATTGCAGAATGGCTACACCAAATATTGTTGTTTTTTATGCAAATGGGACAGCAGAGCAAAAAACTAACATTATATAGTTAAAGAATGGCCGAAATGTGAAATATTATGCCAGGTCTGAAAAACGTTCTCAGTGAACTTTTAGTTGAGCAGCCGAAAATATTTGCCTACTCTATACATAAAACCAGGGCTTATAATTTTTTTTTGTTAGAGCCCTTAATATAGGAGGGCATGCTTATCTTTATTTCAAGAAAAAATCTTCGTTGGTTCGCAAATACCAGCACCTTTTACGGAAAATACTTTCCAAACTGAAAAAGTGCCAAGAATTACTTTTCAGTGAAAAATTATAATTTTAGTGTGTAGACATTCTTGTAAACGTTCTTATCTTTTTTGTAATTATTTGTAAACAGCATAAAACGAAATTGAAGCAAATGATCATTTATTTTACAATATTAATTCAACAAAGAGTTACGAAAACTGGTAACTACAAATAGAAAAAAAAAAAACGAATTAAAGTATGTCCTTGGAAGGATTATCTACCTTTCAAGTAATTCTTGATAAGAAGTTCCGCTTTTGAGCAAAGTTATGATTATGCAAGTCCTATGAAATTGAAATTAACCATTTTTAATTTCTGTGCCCAAAAATATATTATTCACAAGTTCCAAAGCAGTACCAAAGCTTTAATAAGAAGTTTAATAAAACAAATTCAATATTACGGGGAAAAATATATTTGGGAGAAGGAGAAAAATTATAGAAAGAACAGCGTAAAAAGTGAAAGACCTTCACATTCTTTTCAAATAAATTTAACAAGTGAACTAAATTTAATTTAATTATTCAATGGGTGCGTTCACGTCATAGCTAAAGTATCTGTAATTTATGTATCATCTACACTGTCCAACAAAATTAAAATAGACTAAAATTATAATAAACTAAGCATAAATCTAATTAAGCAAACTCACATGTACCCTCTCATATCATATATTTAATAGGTATTTAAAGTATACCTTTAAACTTGGAGATAAAATAAACGTTATGTTTCCGTTATGTTAGTGTAATAAATAGTTTAATGTTCGACTGCGTCCTGATGACATTCATTTTGAATCTGTTTGATGCCCATTATTAACTATTTTATTGGGATCAATCCAGTTTTTAAAAGAGAATGCAAGAGATTATTTTTATTTCGATAGCATAACTAAATCCTACAGAATACCTACAGAAATATCAATTATTTCAACAGTTATAAAACATATATAGCATAAATTATTATAAAACTGGCAATTAATTTCCATTTACAATAACGGTAATCTTGAGACATAAGCTAGAGATAGAGAAAATAGCCCATTTCCTCTACGATGGTGTTCTGAAGATACCGAACTTGTACCATCTTTTATGATTTGGAAGAATATCGTGATAACTATACTTTCGTGGCAACATGTACTTCACTACGTCATATACCTTAATATAGCTTTCTGCTACAGTTGATGAGCGCCATCAAAGAATATTCCGTAGTAGAATATTCTTTTTTATCATTTCCAAGCTCGCCCCTGAATTTGCTAGAACACTTGCCGATGTGCGTCTAAAACAGTTGGTATATAATTTCGGGTTCTTACGCCCGAGGTATTTTACAACAGTACTTGGCACCAGGGTTGGGAATTATTCGGTATACCTAATTGGTTTACACGTCGCTATAAAAATGGCCGTATTAAAAGGTATTGTATCGTATTCTGCGGTATTATACTGTAATAGCATCACATGTCACGTGATGTTTGGGTTTATCATTCCTTGAAAATGCAGGATTGTGCCAAATCATGTGAATATTAGAGATATAAGCACTAGCGCTGCATTACTATTACATTACTAGTATGATTTTAGTATTGCTATTTCAGGTATTTGATAGTAGTTGATAGATAGTTTCCTTTTAAAATATTTTTTTAATTATTTGAATACCTTCCTGTGTAGGTAGATGGTAGGGCTGGCAGGTACTAGTGAATGAAAAATATACCTCAATAATAATTATAATAATTTACCCCTCTATTGACTAAAGTGGTCTAAAGTTAGTACAGAACCGACCTAAACTGACACATCGTGAGAGAAACAAGGATTAGACACTTCAATGTGAAACTTACCGTATAATTATTATACTGTGGCGTGAAACAATTATACAGTATTATATGCTATGTATAAAACTTATTATACAAAATTTATTATACGTTCCCAACCCTGCTTGTCACACTGACAATTTTGTGAGCCCCAACTGGTTGCACAGTGCACTTGCCTTTTGCATAATTTATAAAAAAAAAACGATTTTGCAACGTTGTGGCTGGCCAGATTTTGATGTATTTTCGAATTATTTCCAGTAAGCTCACATTTTCCATTTACGTATGATAAAAGATTTGTCTTTGTTTCTTTTCGTATCAAACAGCTTAACTAAAAATTAGTTTTATGATTTCTCACTGCATCTGTTATTTGGGAAAATAATTCGTGACGCCTGCAACGCCAAATATAAAGCTCCCTTTGTTTAATAGATGATCTTTTTTATCTGCCTGTTTTAAAATGGTATTTTTTTTACCTAGCGCCTGAGACTTTTTAGAATTGTGTTTGAACATCATGTCAGAAAGTGCTGATACAATAACTGTGTTTATACTGAATTGTTCTGTCTACAAAAATATTATCAGGAAAATAAATCGAACTCTTAGTTACATTTATTGCCTGATAGATTTTTGTTTAAGTTCTAGGACGTTAGATTATTAATACAATTTCCTTCATATTTCTATCAATTAAAAGATTATTGAGAAATCGTATAATTTGCAGTCAGTGGTCCAGTATAAAGTTCAAAGTTGGTCTAGACTGGTCTAAAATATACCCATGGTACGCCTAGGTTATATATATATATATATCAATCAACTTCTTTATCAACTATTTTTGTAAGCTTCTGGAATGACTGGAGTCCAATTCCTCAACTATTGCAAGCTGATCCTCTATTTCAAGTCAGTGTTCCGTTCGACCCTTCGATATCGAATATTTAATTTCTCAAGCCCGATAAAATCTAAACCTCTTCTAATAATCTTTACCAGTCGGTGAAGCAGCAGATTCTGAAGCTTTAGTTCAACCTTCTACCCTAAAGTTGAAATAATAGCCAGATTTATTTTATTTTACTTTAAAACAGTTGAAGTGCTAATGAAGATATTTTAGACAGTTTTCAACTGTCATATTCGGAACGAGTTTAAATACGAGTACTGATATTTTAGAAGAAACTACTTCTGCTGCGACTCTCTGACAAGAATTCACCATTTTCGGTCGGTTACTGATAATAACGTGAACTCTTTGCTTTGATACTTTAGCATTTTCGTAAGGTTCGCTTGTAGGTTAGTTTATTTGTAGCTTCTTAATTTCGATCATACTACCTGGCGTTACCAAGACATAATCATGCGAACTACGTAATAAAGCCAGATTCTTTAGTCTTTGTAGAGCACCTTCCAAAGCCATAAGTTCAGCTTACATTGCATCAAATTTTATCTGCAGATCATGATAGCGGCGCGGCGCCGGCGCGGCGCTGTAAATTAGATATCTTATCTTATGCATTTCTCCTGCTTACATGTAATCTCTAATTCAAAAGCAATAAGGAATAATTGGAATATTAATATTTGCCTTGGTCTAGCTAATGGGTTTACATTGCTCTCCAAGAAAATATATTGAAAAGAGCCTTCAACCTGATATTGTTGCATCTAATCTCCTGTAGAACTGCATCTTTCTTTTGGTCAAACTCCTTATGTATATATTCAGTAAGTGAGTGTGTTTACACCAGGAGTATGGGAGTTATGCTACATAACTCCCATCTTAAAAGCTGGAGATAAAAAGTATGAGCTAGTTTCTGAATCAAGTTAAGATTTTGAAATATTTGAGATTTGGTCACTAAATATTTAACGGGTTAATTAATTTATTCACTCATCTGATTTCTGTTTATACTGATCACAATTGTGTCTGCGGGTCGCTGCTGTGATGGACATGCTAATATTTGACTTAGAGAAACCAAAGAACAAGGAGGAATTTTTTATCATGAAAAAATACTTTAATAATTTTAACATTGAAAATGTTTTTGTTATCCTAGTATACGGCCTCAACTCGTGGAAAAGTGCATGCTACATTTGTGACATGACGTCATACGCGTGTGAAATCGTGTTCGTTTGCTTATTGAAACATAAATTTGGTCATAAGTTATCGGAATCGGCTAAAATGACTAAAATATATTGGATCTAACTGAAACTAACCGAAAGTTGATTGAACAACTAACCACCACAGGTTACAAAAATTAAAGTAAATTAAAACTAACCAGAACCGATCGAATTTTAGTGACTAACCAAATGTAACAAAAAAACATTAAATTTGATTCTAACGTATCGGAACCGATTCAAATGACTAAAATAAATTAAAAATAACTGAAAGTAACCGAAAGTTGATTGAATGGCAAACCAAAGTAACTAAAAGCACAAAAACGGGTTAAAACGTATCGGAAACGGTTCATATGACTAAAATAAATTAAATCTAACTGAAATTAACCGAAAATTGTTCGAACGACTAACCAAAATAATTAGTGAAAAGTAACCAAAAGCACCAAAAAGAGGCTAAAACGTATCGGAACAGGCCAAAGATATTAAAATAAGTTGAAACTAACCCCAATGACTAAAATAAATTGGAATTAACTAGAGTAACCTAAAGTTGATTGAATGACTAACCAAAAGTAACTAAAGGCATCAAAATGGACTAAATCGTATTGAAATAGGTTACAAATATTGAAGTTAGTTAAAACTAACCCAAATTAACCGAATTTTGGCGATTAACCAATACTAGCCAAAAACACTAAAATTGGTAATAACGTATCGGAATGACTAAACTAAATTAATAAAAAGGTGATTGAACGACTATCCAAAAGCACAAAAAAGGGTTAAAGGGGGAAACCAGATTAAAAATATTAAAGTAAGTTTAAACTAACTTATATGAACGGAATTTTGTCGACTAACTAAAATTAACTTAAAACATTTAAATGCATTATAACGTATCGCAACCGGTTCAAGTGACTAAAATAAATCAAAATGAACTGAAACTAACTGAAAGCTGATTGAATGACTAATCAAATGTAAGTAAAATCACCAAAATGGGCTAAAACGTATCGGAATAGGTTACAAAAATTAAGGTAAGTTAGAACTAACCAACACAAACCAAATTTTGACGACTAACCAAAGCTAACCAAAAACATGAAATTTTATTATAACATATCGGAGTCGGTTCAAATGACTAAAATAAATTGAAATTAGCTGAAACTACCCGAAAGGTAATTGAACGACAAACCAAAACTAACCAAAAGCATAAAAACGCTAAAACCATTCGGAATATGTTAAAAATATTACAGCAACTTTATGGCTAATTATGTATTAATACATTTTCCTATCTACCAGTGGAGGGTCATTTTTTAGGTCTAACGTTTTTTTAATTTTGATAATGTTTAATATTAATGTTAAAAATGCATTTATTTAATTAAATATATTAAAAACACTCGTGTTTCTCTTTTTACTTTTTTATACTCTGCTTTTAAAAACGATTTCAATTACAACAGAAATCACATTTTTGCGTTTTTATTCATCATTTTCAATGTCCCCCCGGTTGCATCTTTGCGAAGGAACTGTGAATTATTTCAAGGACTAGATATAACTGATTGCATAAAATCCACATTGCGTATGATAAACGTGATATTCTTACAATATCAATACTTTGCTTGACGGATGCGTTTGTTGGCGTTAATACAATTATGTATTTTGATTATCATAACAGTTTTAGATTAACAACTTCTACGTTTGTTGATCTTCATTAAATACACTTGCATCAATTTAAGTTAACTAAAGTGATCGGTAGCTACAACCATAACTGCAAAATTATTTGAAATATCAGCAACTACCATTATTTCATGAAAGGGAATATATATAAAGTATATACATATACAATATCACGTCGTTAATCTTAAGTCGTTAGCGCAATCCCTAAAATTTTAAGCGAACTTATAGTTATATACGTAGATATATTATCGCTACACAAGCACATACTACATGATATTGTCGTATCCTGCATCCCTCATATCATTTTCCAAACTCCTTTTTAAGTACCTAATTATCGATGATTCTTTATTGAATAACTTACACTGCTAAGCGAACATATTTCCATAAATAGGCCATTATCAGCTACAGCCAATTTATATTGATTGCATAAAAGTGCCTGTATAACATAAAATCGAGGATTATGCCTTTCTTAAGATCCAAAAGTTTCCACTGAGCCAAATCTCATAATATATGTACTTTTCCCACAAATTGGACGCTTCCTGTGGGATTCAAGACAAAAGAACAAATAATGTCTTTCCAGTGTTTGGAATAATACGACAGTGTTCTGCTTTATATGGAGGAAGTTAGTTAGGGGAGATCGGGTCTGCTTGTCGCAAAATTTACGTTTAATTTTTTTTAGGGTTCTTTTTAAATTTATATGGAATTCAGTAAATTCATATTGTATATTCATATGTTATGAACACTATTTAGAACGCAATTGTAAAAAAATATCCGAACGTTAGTGATTTTTGTTCTGCTCGAAAAAATGAGACAAGCTTTGCCACGGCGCACATACGGCAAATATGCCAGTTAGCGTGCCAAAAATAGTTGTATACCTATATCAAAGTTAATTTTTATGCTTGAATTTGACCAAAATATCATTATAAGCAATAGAATAAAAGAATAAGTGTACAAAGTATTTTTAATTAGCAGGATACATTTTACTTAGAAATAGGTAGCGTTTTTTATCTTTGATATCATTTGGATGAGCTGTAACTTTTTTGTTTTATGTCAAAATGAAACGAAAATCATTTCGAATAGTTATCTAGTAAGTTTCTTTTTCTTTTAAAAATAAAACAAAATACTGACGTGTTTTCAAGATATTAACCTGACTATTATTTTTTACTACGCGGTAAAGCGGATCAATGGTCTTATGACTACCTGTAAAGAAAACCCCATGTAATATACGAAGGGGACAGTTGAAGACACAAATCTTTTTATGCTCGTAAAGATAAAGGCCCAGATAAATCCACACCAGATGCAAAAGATCGGCAAATTCCTCGCCAGCCAACTTTAACCTTGACGTGGCGGTTATACGCGGCCTGCACCAAATAATCAGGGTATCATTATAGAATTGTTCTTCAAAATTAAAATAGTTGGTCTGCACCAATTAAATGAAAACGTGTTTTGTTGGTGGACTGGTTCAGGAAAAATAAAAGTTTGCAATAGCCATTCACTTTCTTTTTTCCCAACAGGCGGTCATGGAAATCTTGTGTTATTATGGCTGCTGTGACTTTTTTGTAGAAATTCCCTTAATACGCTTTAATTTATGGCGATTTAAGGTTATTTTGACATTGAAAATGTTTCTGTTATCCTAATATAGGGCCTCAAATAGTGAAAAAGTACATGCTACATTTGCCACATGACGTCATACGCGTGAGAGATCGTGTTAGTTTTTTTGTTGAAACTTAAATTTGATCATAAGGTATCGGAATCGGTTAAAATGACTAAAATAAATGGGAACTAACTAAAACTAACCGAAAGTTGATTGAACGACTAACCAAAACTAGCCAAAAGTAACCAAAAGCACCAAAACGGACTAAAACGTATCGGAACAGGTTGCAAACATTAAAATAAGTTAAAACTAACCAAAACGAGCCGAATTTTAAGGAGTAACCAAAACTAACCAAACACATTAAATTAGATTAAAACATATCGGAACTGATTCAAACGACTAATATAAATTGGGACTAACTAAAAGTAACCGAAAGTTGATTAAATAACTAACCAAAACTAACCAAAAGCAAATAAAAGCACCAAAACGGGCTAAAATGTTTCGGAACAGATTCAAAATATTATAGTAAGTTAAAACTAACCCAAATTAACCGAATATTGGCGACTAACTTAAACTAACCAAAAACATTAAAATTGGTTATAACGTATTGGAACTGGTTCAAAGGACTAAAATAATTTAAAACTAACTGAAATCAACCAAAAATTGATTGAACGACTAACCAAAACTAAACAGAAGTACCCAAAAGCACCAAAAAGGTCTAAAACGTATCGGCACAGATGAAAAATATTAAAGTAAGTTGAATTTAATCGAAGTCTCGCGACTAACTTAAGTTGCCGAAAAACATTTAAACTGGTTATAACGTATCGCAACCGGTTCAAATGACGAATAAAAATTGGAACTAACTGAAAGTAACCGAAAGTTGATTGAATTGAAAACTAACCAAAAAAACTAAAATTGGTAATAACGTATAGGAGCCGGATCAAATTACTAAAACTAACTGTAATTAACTGAAAGTTGTCTAAACGACTAACCAAAACTAAACAAAAGCACCAAAAAATGCTAATTTTCAGATAGTTTTAATTTATTTTAGTCATTTGAACCAGTTACGTTAACGTTAAACCCAATTTTAGTGTTTTTGGTTAGTCACCAATATTTGGTTAATTTGTATTAGTCTAACTTACTTCCATAGTTTTAATCTATTTTGATACGTTTTAGCCCGTTTTGGTGCTTATGGTTACTTTTGGTTAGTCATTCAATCAACATTCGATTACTTTCAGCCAGTTCCTATGCATTTTAGTCAATTGAACAGGTTCTGATCACTTCCGATACGTTTTAGCTCTTTCTGATGTTTATGGTTACTTTTGGTTAGCCATTCAATCAGTTTTATTTAGTTTTAATTTATTTCAGTCGTTTTAGCCCGATTTGATGTTTTTACTTACTTTCGGTTAGTTTTGCTTAGTCGTTCAATCAACTTTAGGTAAAATTCAATTAGTTCTAATTTATATTAGTCATTTGAACCGGTACCGAGGCGTTATCAGCATTTTTAATGTTTTTGGTTAGTTTTGGTTAGTCACCAAAATTCGGTAAATTTGGGTTAGTTTGAACCTACTTCAATATTTTTAATCTATTTCGATGCGGTTTAGACCGTTTTGGTGTTTTTGGTTACTTTTGATTAGTTAGTCGTTCAATCAACTTTCGGTAAAGTTCAGTTAGTTTTAGTATATTTTAGTCATTTGAACCGGTTCCGGCACGTTATAAGCAATTTTAATGTATTTGGTTAGTCGCCAAAATTCGGTTAATTTAGGTTAGTTTTAACTTAACATTTGTAATATGTTCTGATAAGTTTTAGCCCGTTTTGGTGCTTTTAGTTATCTTTGGTTAGTTTTGGTTAATCATTCAATTAACTTTCGGTACTTTCAGTTGGTTCCAAATTATAGGTTTTAGGCCATTTTGGCGCTTATTGGTTAGTGGTCCAATCAACTTTCGGTTAGTTCCAATTTACTTTAGTTATTTGAACCGATTCCGATACGTTATAACGAAATTCAATGTTTGTGGTTTGTTTTCGTTAGTCGCCAAAATTCGGTTCGTTTTGGTTAATTTTAACTTAATTAAATTTTTGTAACCTGATCCTATAGGTTTTAGTCCATTTTGGCGCTTATGGTTAGTTTTGGTTAGTGGTCTAATCAACTTTCGGTTAGTTCCAATTTATTTTAATTATTTGAGCCGGTTCCGACACGTTATAATCAAATTTAATGTTTTTGGTTAGTTTTGGTTAGTCGCCAAAATTTGGTTCGTTTTGATTAGTTTTAACTTACTTTAATTTTTGGAACCTGTTCCGATAAGTTTTAGCCCGTTTTGGTTAGTTTTGGTTAGTCATTCAATAAAAATGTTTAAGGTTTAAATAAACAAACTAACACGATCTATCACGCGTATGACGTCATGAATGTGGCAAATGTAGCATGCACTTTTTGACGATTCGAGGCCCTATACTAGGAAAACACAAACATTTTCAATGTTAAAATGCATTTTTAGATTGTCAGACATGCAGAATTGATTGGTTAAAACAAAAGTCCCGATATCATAATAATAGAAAACTTTCCCATATGTTGCCAATATTCTGGCGGACACTGTATAACATTAGTTGGATTTAAAAAAGATTTAACTATAACATTGTATCTGCCAGTTTTCAAATTTAATTGAATTTCGCGCTCATTCGATTTTAGAACATGCAATAATTTTGGAAATAAGTGTGCTGGAATGTGCATTAAACAACATTTATACATATAGGGCTTAGGGTGAAGTAGCGCAAGCGATCAGGATCGCGGGGTAATTTAAATAATGATTTTTCGCCACCGCTTCTAGTAGAACAATTCAAATAAAGGCACTTATAACCAGGCATTTTCAACAAAAATAAAATAAAGATTAATTATTTTTCGTAACGCTCTTGGACTAAGCCAAAAGACTCGCGTGGCTCGCGTTTAGAATTACACTAAAGCTTGCTCTTACTATTTCTTGGGATGGCTGGCCATACCAAGAAGGCGGAGCTTTAATCGAATTCTTATTTCATGCGTTAGGCAGGAGGTTTCGCATCTGGTGTGGATTTATCTGGGATAAAGGTTCAATCTAACTAACACCGTAGTCGTCCGACAGATCTAGCCGTGACGCTCATCCCCTCCGTTCCGATGACGTCACAATCGTCGACGGTTCGATGTTAAGAAACTGGATGTTTGTATTAGTTGTTTATCAACTTATTCGCATTTAAAGTTTTTGCCTGACATAATATAGGTACGGTACTATAATATAAACTTTAGATAGTGTTCTCTGTTATGTAACGTCGATTTTTCTTTAGGAAAATGCCCCTGTCTTGCTCTGTTCCCGGTTGCAAATGCAACTACAATACGACTGATAAGATAACAGTATTCCGATTTCCCAAAGAACATAGTCACCGTGAAAAAATGGCTACCATCCATTCATCTAAAAGGCTATGAAGTCGGAAGAAAACGCTCTTGTTTGCATTAAGCATTTTGCTGAAAAAATTGTTTTGCGGAAAGATGTAATGGCCAGACCTGACGGGACAGTTTTAAGGGTTCCGCGACTCCGCAAGATATCAAGTTTCGGAAGATGCCAATCCAACTATTTTTGATAATCAACCGTCATGTCTGCCAAATTGCTACCTAAACGAAAATCCATACTCTGGTGTCATAAAGAATCTGAAAAATGGAAAAAATCGATAAATAAATTAAGAAAGAGAGTGATTTAATTCACAACTTTGAAAAATTAAATAACGGTTATTGTTGAAAATAGGTTCTAATAGCTTAGGTACGGACCAGATTCATTTAAACTGTCACAGAGATACGAAATGTTCTAATGATATGGTATTTTACTTTCAATATTTTTATTCGTTCTAGTTTATAATCTACTCAGTAAATTATAAACTAGAACGAATAAATAAAACATTGGAAATAAAATATTAT
>JAEQML010066294.1:0-20106 GCA_016904865.1 Pissodes strobi | reverse complement strand
TACTCTTATAGCCCTTATTATTTGGTTATTCTGTGTATGCTTACAATTTCATGCCATTACTGATGGTAATATATATTTCTACGTTTTGTGCTTCTAGGTTAGGAGAAAATTGATCTTTCAGGTGATGTTTACACCTTTGTTTCAGCCTTATTATAGAGTAAATATAAAGCATCCATTCATCAAAAAGCTAATTTTTTTTAGGGATTATATTACTCTACATATAAAAATGGCTTTCCTGCTTAAAAATCAGGAGTCTTGTTTATTTTGTGCACAATAATTTAGTTACAGTTTTAAATAAATAAAAAGATACCTGTTTAGATAAGTTTTGGTTAATAAACGTTACGTGACTTTTATTATAACATTATTTGGATTGATATTTATATATTTGTCAGATAACTTACATTTTGAGACGAAATATGTGGCTTGGAAAAATAAAGCTCGAACTCATATTAGTTTATTCAATCATATTTCTACGACAATGTATCTTTAATTTTTTGAAACAATTTACATATGGTACGTAACTGTTAGCTCATGAAAGGACGCTCAAAAATCGCAATTGGTAAATATATAAGAATAATAAAAAAGCTGTGTAAACTTTAGTAAATGCACTTCAATTCTAGCATATTGTTTCAGAATTTAGAAAATACCTCATAGGGTCATCTTTATACTTTTTTTTTACACATTTTAAAATATAAATTGTTTTACTACAATTAAATAAAAAATTGCCTCCCAGTATTTTACTAAGAAACGTCTTATATGGAAAACCAAGAACTAAGATTAAGTTTATGCGTTTAGGCTTTGCTGAAAAAATTTCTGAGATAAAAGCTGAAATAATTTTAATATAATAAAATATTTTTTCACTACACACTTATTTATGTTATACTAAAGAGTATCAAAAATCGTACAACTTTTGTTAAATGTGTCCTATAACTAACTACTTTTGATAGTTACTGAAATATCATTTTTTTTTAGTTTATTCATTATTTTGAATGGTTCCTCTTGTTACTAATAGTACCAGCCCTGGGAAAAAATGGTGTACTTACAATAACAATTTATAAACTCTCTATATAAAATTATTAGCTATTGTTCATTTCGGTAAATAATAATTAAGGCTGCGAAAAAGTTATTTTTAGGTAATTAACCGACACAAGACTGAAAAACAAATATCTGAGAACCGTATTAAGTTATTGTTTAAAATTTACATTAATGGAGCCTTAAGAGAAATATTTAAACAAATCAGAGACATCTAGTACTTGCAAAAACTGAATTTTTCTGAAAGTACTTTAGCCCAGGGGTAAACCGCATCTGAAAATTTGTACACCATATTTCCATTTTTCATAATATTTCCACATGAATTCCACATATTTCCACATGAATTCCACACATTTCCACGTATTTCCATATAAATTCCACATATTTCCATATAATTTCCACATATTTCCATACATTTCCACTAATTTCCACTTTATTTCCACTTTTTCATTATTTATATGATGATTTACATTAACAAATAATATCTGTTGAAAAGTAAATCCGAGGTTAAAACAAACACATTTGCCAGACAATATTTATTTATAAAAATAGCGTAAAACGCAACATGTATGTAGGTATAACTTATACCTATAAAATAACTATAAAATAATTTAGCGGGTGTTGGACTAACGAATCAAACTTCTTTATTTTTCAATTTACCGACCTTTTGAGTCAATCAAAAAGTTATCGAGTTTTTCCAGTTGAAACGTTAACTTAGCTTAATTAGATATTATTATTTATAGGGTAGATAAATAAATGTCAAAACGTAGCACAATTTAGAAAAAGAGGTTTTATTCCTTTGTCATATACATACAGGGTGTCCCAGGTCTGATGGTAACAAATTAAATGGTGGATTCTGGAGATAAAGATAAGATACAAAAAATCGCTGCCGCCTTTCAGCGTTTCGAGTACGATTGGGTATATTAATTTGTCAAATGCCCTCGTAGTGCACTGCTTGAAGTTGTTTGGTCCGACTCGATGGGAAATAAAATTTGCGTTGCTGAACAATGCGATTTTAAACAAATTGAATTTAGAGCGTGAAATTAGAATCGATGACCGTTAAATATTTACAACCTACAACGATTCAAGAACCATGTCAATCAACACCTTCGCACACACACCGCTCGTCGAGCGCCATAGGATCTCCCTTTGGTGTGTGTGTCACTATCATAAAAAAAAATTAGAAATTCAGCTTAATAATCGAAAGTGGATAACATTTTTATTGTTTATTGTCCTGTTATTTTCATAACGGTACTTTTTGGTTAAAAATTATACTAATATTCTAAACAAAACATGTAAACATTAATATAAACAAATACGTACACGTTAGATATTATTAGATTTCCTAAACAGATACTACGAGAGGTACCTAAACTATTAATCCCTAATTCTTTTAGCTGCTACCTACTTTTATAAAATATTGACCTTTGGTAGTAGTTCCTTCTGTACTTCTCCCAATGACGTCACATGCTGTTACTAGAATGTACGCGGCCTCCCTAGCAAAGCAAACGATTTTTATAGTGCCGTTGCTGCTTGTACCTACGATATCGTTGCTGTTACAGAATCAGGGCTCCAACCCGATATTTTGAACACTGAATTCTTCCCCGAATCATATGTGGTCTACTGTTCTCCGACAAATTTGCTTCTGAACAGCCGGATCCTTCGAATGTTTGCGAAGGAGCGCGACTCATTGACATTTTAGGTTGTAAGCTAACTATTAATTATTTTATATTATATATATTTATTGTTTACATACCTCCTTCTACTTATATTCAGGTAAAAATTTTCCTGGAGGCTCTTTCGTCAATAGATATAATGTTGAGCAAAAATGTAATAATTCTGGGAGACTTCAATATTCCTTCTTACACTGCAAACCTTCCTCCCAATGCTAAACACAGACTTTTGACTGGATTCAGTGAAATACTTAACCTTCGCCAATATAATAATACACCTAACATTAGCCACCGCTGTTGGGATCTAGTTTTTGCCAACTTTAAAACTTTCCTGCAAAAAGACGACGTACCACTTGTTAATGAAGATCCATCCTTACTGATCAATTTTCAAGCGGTCCTCCCTCACATAGGCAACTTTCCTGTAAACAACGATGATCTACTCCTTAACAATTTCAGAAAAGTCAATTTCATAGCTATTATGAGCTAATGTCGAACACTGACTGGTCGCCTGTTCTCAATGGCACAGATGTCGGTAACTCATGTCAGAGTCTTTATGAGGAGGAGGAACTCATTGACAATGTATTCAAAAGAGAAAAGGCCTATCGTGACTTTAAAACCCATAAATCTCCATTTTACCTCGCGAGATACAAATCTTTGCGCAGCTTAATTAAATCGAGCCCCGACAAGATACGGGGATTATATCCGGCATGCCGAAACAATCATAACTTCTGATCCATCAAACTTCTGGTCTTTTATTCAAAGCAAGATAGCTCAATCCCGCATTCCAGCCACTATGAAAGACACTAATCACTCTTACCACGGACCCCAATGTGTCGGCGTTTTCCAACTATTTTCAAAGTGTGTACAAATATTCCCACCAGCCTGCAAAGATTGATCCGTTAATTCAGTATTCCGATAGCATCGACGTTCCGCCAATAACTACTGATGATATAGTTGTAGCAAGCAAATAACTTTAAAACAAAATCACCCCTGGCTCAGACGGCATCCCACTTCATTGTTAGAGACTGTTCCATCGTTTTGTGCGAGCCCCTGTGTCATATCTTCAATCTGATCCTGGAACTGGGCATGTTTCCTGAAACCTGGAAGGTTGCAATAGTCTGTCCCATGCATAAGAAGGGCGATCCAATAGTTATTGAGAATTATCGTCCTATCTCCATGTAACTTCTCCAAAACATTCGAGATTATCTTGCACAAATTTTACCAACATATTTGTTATCAAGCTGCTTTATTACTCCTTCGTTAGACCAAGGCTGGATTATGGGTCACTTGTATGGTGTCCGCGTGGAATGATCGCCACGTTGGTTCGTTGGAGGCTGTGCAGAGGCGATTTCTCACTTATCTTATGTTCAAAGAGGACGGTATTTACCCAGACCGAGGGTTTGATCATAACCTCTTGTTGTCTAGATTCAGGAAATTGTCGCTGTCTGCAAGCAGATACAATTCGCTGACATTCCTTTATACGCTTCTCCATGATGTGATCAAATGTCCCTTTCTTTTGAAAAGTATAGCATTTCATGTACAGCGTTTAGCAGCTAAACAACAACCCGCGTTCAGTCTGAGATTGGCGCGATCCTTGGCGAGATCTAATATTCTATACCAGTGCCCCATTCACAACATGTGCAAAAATTTCAATCTTGAATCAAACGCCTCTCATATACATACCAGCAACTTGTCTAAGGTCCTGAAACATCTGCGTGAGGCATCTGGTTTCGCCTCGGGTTTCCCACCTTAACTGTATCTCCGCATTCTTCATCTTCATTGTTCATCTATATTTCCCTTGTTTTCATTTCTTTCTTCTTTGTCACTTCATAGTTTGGCTTATTTTGTTTTTTTAGTTTCCCTAACTTACTTTGCGTTATTCGTAAAGTTCTTGATCGGTTTCGTTCCTCTCAAGGTTCCTATACATTCCTTATATTTAGTCTTAGTTTAATTTGCTAGTTTATTTTAATTATAATTATTATTTATTTTATATTTTATTATTTTTCTTTGTATAAGAATATTTTTGTGAATTACTTGCTCTTAATTCGTATGTGAATTTCCTGTAATTGAGCGTTTGCCTGTTGGAAATAAAGAGCCCATTATTATTATTATTACTAATGGAATTTTTTTTCGAATATAGTTTCTTGTATTTAAAAATTATGGTTGATTGAGCATTGGATAGTGGGCAATTATCGATTATCAGGATCAAGCAAAAATTATGATAGATTCCGATAATTATCGGGCATTTGGCAACACCGTTTATGACATCTAACAGGGAGTTGCAACATTGCGACATGTTGCGACATGTGCCTTGTGAATTATGCATAGTTATTGCGCATGCTCATATTAGATAATTGTACAAGAAATACCATAAAATACCAGTCAAAATACCAATAATACCCGACAAAATACCATATAATACCAAATATTACTAGATAATACCAAATATTACCATATAATACCAAATATTACCAGATAATACCAAATATTACCAGATAATACCAAATATTACCAAAAAATACCGAAATAATTCCAAAAATACCAAGCCAGTGTACACCAAAATACCATCAGCGGTTGGGCCAACCGGTATTTTGACGATGTAGGTAGTCACAAATTTAAGAAATCTACTTTTGGAATGATCCATATGCTTCCAATAATTTCCACGTATTTCCACATAATGTCCATTAATTTCCACCTAAATTCCACATGAATTCCACTAATTTCCACCTAAATTCCACATATTTCCACTAGTTTCCACCTAAATTCCACATATTTCCACTAATATCCACCTAAATTCCACATATTTCCACACATTTCCACTTTCATTTCCACTAATTTCCACTTGTTTGTACACTACATTTCCACTGCGGTTTACCCCTCGACTTTAGCCAAATAAAAATTCACAGCCCTTACAACCGGGGGAGGCATTGAAAATGCCGAAGCAGAATGCAACGCTTATTAAATTTGAGATCTGAGGCAATTCATAAGTCTGTTGAAAGTAATAGTTGATATAAGTTTGCGTTAGATTAGATTAGATTAGATTAGATTACATTAATTAATTAAAAGTAATTCATAATATAACTGATAGGAGATTATTAGACGCATATGAAAGTATGGAAATTATTAAATGTAAGAATAGTTTAAATATAGATAGAGGTCCTATTCCGTATAGTTCATTGTAATGGTTGATCAAGCGTGACTGATGGGATTCCAAGATTGGTTCTTTTTAGTTCCGCTTGATTAAGCAAACAGTAGTATAAAAGGGAGTTAGGTAGATTTTAATTTTAGTTTTAATAATCTCCTGATGATGCTAACATAGTTACCGAAACGCGCGTCGAGTGCAAAAATTCTGTTTCGGTAATGTGGATAAAATTCTGTTTTAGTGCATGTTGCCGAAGGTTCCAAACTCCCACGTACTTGACAATTTATAACTTTGGGGGTGGTTGTAAAAATCAAAAGAAAAGGACCCCGCAGGGAGCTTATGGAAAAGTGGTTTCGGTCAAATTGGCTGAAATTTTGATATGATGTTGTTTTCGAGTTCCCGATCAAAAGTTATCATTGCACCAACGAAATCGTTCGAGCGGTTTTCGAGATATTGGCTGTCAAATCCCATTTTGGGGTATGCGGTAAAATAATAAGGCTTAGTATTGTAAATGCACTTTTGTTGTCACATATGTTACGAAATGACCATAATTATGCTTAAAATATTGATCACATATACTAGGTACATCAAAAAAGCCATTCACATTGTACAGGGTGTGACAAAAATTAAGCAAAATACTAATAGCTATCTTTTCCGTCAAATAATTATTATTAATAGTACCGGTACAAATGATATTAACTAGATTATATCTAAAAATGGCGTATATATACTAGGTAAGTCAAAAAAGTAATTTATAACGTACAGGGTGCGTCAAAAAAGTTGCAACAACGCTACCAATAGAAAATATACCTACTTCCTCTCAACGAATTTTTTATTGATACAATACTTCACGAAAATAAATTAAAAAAAAAATGTCAAATACGTGTCAGGGAAACAAAAAAATTATTGATAATATACAAGGTGAAAGGAAAAGTAACACTTTTCTGTTAGACCGCCTTTAGCGCGCTATAGGAGTATATCGATCACTATTATTCTTCACAACTTATTATGCAAATATTTCTTGGAAACATTTACGGCATTCTGTAAAAAATACGGTAAATAGAAAAATAATAACCAGAGTAGTTTTATTTTAAAACAATTCATACCGTAATAGAATAATTTGAATATTGGCATTATGTCTTCTGTTACCAGCATCCAAAACCGTTACTAATAAGGTTCTAGCTGGATATTTTACTGTCGCTTCGTATCGCGAGTAACCCAGATACCACAAAACTGACGCAACATGGGCACACGTTCCTAGTGTCCTTGCACCAGATTTACAAGTAGAGTAGTATCCCCGAATTGCATCTTCTTGGTATTCAATGAACAAATGATGTTTAATCGCATTGCGGTGGCGCGAGTAAATGCGCAACCTAATTATATTTTGATTATCCATTAGTGTATCTATTTGAGGTTCGTTATCCGGTATTCTCTGAATTGTATCTTGAATGTAGGAAGGAGCAAGATTAAGCTAATATATGCCTACAGTAATGCCCCTTAGATAAACCATATGAAGACGGGGAAACGCAGGGACGTGAATTTGATCTAAACGTCTCCATCTGGCATTTCTATATCTATTTCTTGTTCGACTCTTATTTGGAGGTTGTTTATTTCTCTCGACCTTGCCAATATCTAACGAGCTAATTGTATTGTGGCTCCTTGCATAGCTATAGGTTCCCGATATTTGTTGATAATAGCACCACAGATCCTGTGGTAATATGGGAGATTGGTATCGTCTCTGAGAAAAACTTGAAAATTGTTTGAATATGTCCATTCCTAGCTTCCACATTCCATCGAGTTTTAGTTACCAAACGAGAAGTATTCGCTCTGACTAAGTTGTTGCTCTCCGGGTCTTAGTTGGCAAGGCATTCGACACTCAATACCCAATTCTTGTAAAAATGGTATGGCATCGCGGTAACTTCGATCGACAACAAAAAATATTAATTCCTGAGCATTAAAGCATCATTGTTGCGAGAATCTGAAAAGTATGGCCCTTGGATAGTTAAATTATAGCCATTTGGGACAACAATTAAGGCCGGTTTTAACAAGTGGTACCCTTTATGGGTTCAGAATGACTGCCGTAGTACTTGAAAGTTGCTACTTTTTCGAATAGCACAATAAGTACTATCTATATAAGCGACAGCTTTTCTTTCGATTGGGACTGTATTATATAGCTCATTAGCAAAGTCAGTAACATGTCTTTCTATATACTGCTGCCTCGTAATTGCGTTTAGGCCTATATTTTGAGGTACAAATCTTTGTAATAAGGATTGCCGTACTTTGCCTATATTCCAACTATACTCTATTTCGAAATGGTGCGGAGTAATAAAACCTACTTATAAATGCAAAACGTTAACAGAGTGGTCAAATAAATTTTGTTATTTCTAAATATTTAGCCACAGCTGTTATAGCCTGCTGTATTATATTTTAACCATTCCACCCTGTTTTGTATGGCAATCCCGCTGCAAACAATAGGCTTTATTAGCAAAGGGGCCATTTTCTACCTGCAGTAGCGTACGTTTGGGTATTTAATTTAAAATACCTGTTTTACCTAAGTACTTTTATTTATTCACTTATTTATGTATATTCAAAAACAGTTAGTATTACTGTAACATTTTATCACATATAATATTTATATAATAAGGTATAAGAATTGCGATTTTGTGTAAACAGTTATGTAGAGAACTATGGTATATCATGATGAATGATTTGACTCAAACATTAACAAACCGCCCTCAACAAATTCATCAACACTTCCAAGGTGTGTAATAATCAGTCGCTTTCCTTTCCCAGATGGTGGTTTTAGTCCGGTGGACCAGCCTTCTAAGAATGATTGACGAAAACTTGAAATATTTTTGTCTTGCCAAATTTTTCCTAACCGTATATCCTTCATTAAGCCATGTTTCGTCCAGATAATAAATCTTTCTATTCTCACTTCGAAACTGCTTTATCTGTCTTAAGTAATGTCTCCTCCAGCAAGTAGTTTCATCTTTTTCGATTAGGAGCGATTTTCTGCTTTGTTTTTCCCAGCTGAAATTCATTTGTTTTAAAGTTGTCCACAATTTCTTCCTGCTTATCGTTGGAGACATATTTTGGTCTTGCTTCAAGGCTCCCAAAATTTTGTCGATGGTTGGTTTTTCCTTATTAAAATAAAAGGAATGTACTGTTCTTCTAATTATAAGTTTGTAGTCTTCATCGATAGACACCGTCTTTCTTCCTGAAGATGGTATAGGTGGTTTTACAGCTCCACTTTTTCGTTCACACCTTAATTTATATATCGACGTTTTTGAAACACCCGTCATTTGCGAACACATTTCCACCACAGTATCAACGCTATACAGAGGATTTTGATGTTTGAGGGCGTCATATACATTAAGAATAATATTCTTTTCATTAACAGAAAATTGACATTTGCTCGCTCGTTTCACTGGAGAGAAAACTGAATTAGCCATTTTAATTGAAACTATGAAATGAAACAAACACACTGTGTCTTCTTCGGAAGAACAAATATAACTGAAAAATTACAATTACTTAAACTTTAGGGTATGCATATAAAAAATCAAATTTGAATGTTTACAATAGTAATAAAAAAACCTAAGTGTGATAAATATAATGCTGGGAAAGTCCGAGTATTAGGACAGGTAAACGTTTAAAATATGTACGTATATGTACGTAATTATGTACGCCTATGTATCAGCCATCAGAAAATGATTTATTACTTCGCATCATTTCGAAATAGAGTATAACAGTTTGTCACGTAGGATAATTAAAAATAATTTTAATAAATTCATCAGAAAGTCCTTGCTTTAACTTGGTGAGAAAGACCCGTAAATCGTTTCTGTTAACAGTAAGGTTACCTCTAGGTGTAAGTATATGACCGCAATATTGAAACAAATCTACAAACTGCTCTTTGGTTATTGCACACATGTACTGGAATTCTTCATTAGAAAAACTACACACCCCGGCATAATTAGGGGAACGGGCAAAATTTACACTAAGTTTGACTTCAATTTTCTCTTGAACCCTTCACTCGATTTTGACTTTTTTTTTGTTAAATTGTAACCTGGTTCTTTAAGAATACGTTAAAGATAATGCTGATTTTAAACAATTGGTCCTAATGTCATATACAGGGCTAAAAAGAAAGTAATCTTTTTTTGTCAATTTTTGGGACACTCTGTAGAGTGAACGAATGAAATTCGATATCATTCGATAATGCCAAATTATTTTTCACTCTGATACCTCAAATATTAAGGATACCACAGGGTTTTGTTAAAAATAGTGCATTGGCCTACTTTTTACATTGGAAAATTGAAGTCAAACTTAGTGTAAATTTTGCCCGTTCCCCTAATTATGCCGGTGTGTGTATTCATCAATATAATTCCAGTAACTATTACAGGTATTTTGCTTTTCTGAGCTCTTGCAATAAACAAGCAAGTTTTTAATGGCATAGGGTCTGTTTACATATTGCAGGCCTGGCAACAACGGCCTGAGTAAAAGAAAATGATTTTTATTTGCGCATTTTTGACGTGAACATTAAATCGCATTTACTCGCGCCACCGCAATGCGATTAAACATCAATTGTTCATTGAATACCAAAAAGATGCAATTCCAGGATACTACTCTACTTGTAAATCTGGTGCAAGGACACTAGGAACGTGTGTCCATGTTGCGTCGGTTTTGTGGTATCTGGATTACTCACGATACTAAGCCACTGTAAAATATCCAGCTACAACCTTATTAGAAACGGTTTTGGATTCTGGTAACAGAAGACATAATGTCAATATTCAAATTATTCTATAACGGTAAGAATTGTTTTAAAATATAACTACTCTGGTGATTCTTTTTCTATTTACCGTATAGCCGTTTTTATAATCAAATATATTTTTTTCAGAATTCCGTAAATCTTTCCAAGAAATATTTGCTTAATAAGTTGTTAAGAATAATACTGATCGATACACGGCTATAGCGGGCTAAAGGCGGTCTAACAGAAAAGTGTTACTTTTTCTTTCACCTTGTATATTAACAATATTTTTTTTTGTTTTTCCTGGTACGTATTTGACATTTTGTTTTTTAATTTATTTTCGTGAAGTATGGTATTAATAAAAAAATCGTTGAGAGGAAATAGGAATATTTTCTATTGGTAGCGTTGTTGCAACTTTTTTGACGCACCCTATACGTTAAGAATTACTTTTTTGACTTACCTAGTATATATACGACATTTTTAGATATAGTCTAGTTAATATCATTTTTACCGGTACTATTAATAATAATTATTTGACGGAAAAGATAGCTATTAGTATTTTGCTTCATTTTTGTCACACCCTGTACAATGTGAATGAGTTTTTTGACGTTCCTAGTATATGTGTTCAATATCTTAAGCATAATTATGATCATTTCGTAACATATGTGACAACAAAAGTGCATTTACAATACTAAGCCTTATTATTTTAACGCATACCCCAAAATGAGATTTGACAGCCAATATCTCGAAAACCGCTCGAACGATTTCGTTGGTGCAATGATAACTTTTGATCGGGAACTCGAAAACAACATCATATTAAAATTTCAGCCAATTTGACCAAAACCACTTTTCCATAAGCTCCCTGCGGGGTCCTTTGCATTCGATTCGTCTCTCAAATCCCCGAGCTAACATGGTTAGTTTCACTTAGTCTCAACTTATTGTAGTCATTTGGGTCAGTTCCGATTTGTTATAATCAATTTTAATTGATTTGGTTAGTTTTGATAAATCGTCTAAAAAACTTTCGGGGTCTTGTGACATATAGGTATCTACAATTTCGCGATTTTTTTGTTTTCTAAAGAGTAGTTAAAGCCAAAAAAATCGGTTAGTATCACTTAGTCTCAACTTATTTTATTCATTTTACCGGTTCCGATAAGTTATAATCACTTTTAAAATATTTGATTAGTTTTAGTTAGTCGACCAATCAACTTTCGGTTAGTTTTCACTTAGCCTCAGCTTATTTTAGTCATTTGAACCGGTTCCGATACTTTATAATTATTTTAATAGATTTGATTAGTTTTAGATTATTCATTCAAACCACTTTCGGTTAGTTTCACTTAGTCTCAACCTATTTTAGTCATTTTTCTGGTTCCGCTACGTTATAATAACCAATTTTGTGTATCATAGCAGAATGTTGCTAATAAAATTTATATCATTCAATATTTATTTCATTTCATGATTATTATTTACAATTCACAAATTTTGCGGTCCCTTCGTCCCGATTCATGTGCCATGTGCGATTACTCCAATTACGACTACACTAACATAATCATAGATAAATAATTATAAGATAATAACAATATCAATATCTCAACTGTTTACTGTTTCTATCTGTCTTTTCAAATTCAAATGAACCAATCAAAATAATTTATTGTTTCCACTCGGGACCTTCATGGCTATTAGCTACCGAGTAGAAATGACATTTCAAGTCGGCACGATGTCGGAACCAAGTCGGGACCGATTGCCTCATAAAACTAACTATCGCCTATAGTTCAAGCCGGAAATAATAGTCAGTGACTCATTTTTAGTTTTAAGGCGCGCCTCGAGAGGTAAGGGAAGAGAGAAGGAAATTCCAGTGGCGGATACAATAAAATTGCTTTGTAAATTAATATGTTATAATAACTATATAATGGAATAGTAATAAGTAGAATTAGGCAAATATCCACTTAAAAAATAAAGTTTATGCTAATAAATATGCATCATTTTAGTCTAAAATATGCAAAAAAACGTATATTCAAAATTATTCCTAAGTCTAGTAATAAGCAACAAAATTGTACTACAAAGAAATAGGACTATGTATTCATTAAGGCTAGGAAAAAAAGAGTCATGGATGATAAGGGGGTTTTCTTATCATAAAATACCATATTGAAAGTTGCATCGAAAGTTTACATCAAAAATCAATACAATTTTAAGTTTACTACTCGTTATCGGAGTTTTGATCAGAATTTGATTCAGAATCATTACTATCATTAATTTCGGAACCAACATTGATAATAAGAGGTTCAACTATAACTTCGACCGTAGTATCCAAATCCCACATTTTTTGTTTTATGACATGTTCGATACACTTCTGCCAATTATCAGTTGTAACGTTATCACTAGCTTCGTTTAACAAACACACATACACGGTTTTTACCAATGCATGTTCGCCCACAGTTAAATGTATTTCCACTTTTTTCGCAGGGGGGCCAAGACTTGTCGAAGTTTCGCTCTTTCCATTTTACAAATTAATATTTTGAATTAACAATACAAAAATTCACAGTCCTTCGCAAAGATGCAACCGGGGAGACATTGTAATGATGAATAAAAACGCAAAAATGTGATTTGCGTTGAAATTCATATAGTTTCCAAAAGCAGAGTTTAAAAAAGTAAAAATAAAAACACACGAGTGTTTATAATATAGGTATATAATTAAAGAAATGCATTTTTAGCAATAATATTAAACATTATCATAATTAAAACAAAAATACATAAAAAAAGTCTGCTAGTACTCGAGACTGATGTATAAACATATCCTATAACGACATCGGTTGTAAAAAAATGACAGCAGCAAGTTATGTTCCCAAGCGGTAACCCATCCAAGTACTAATCACGCCCGACGTTGCTTAACTTCAGTGATCGGAGGAGAACTGGCATTTTCAACGTGCTATGGCCGTTACCTGTACATTTTAGCTTGTTCATAGAATAAAAGCAAAAACATTCGCATTTATAATATTAGTTAGGATGCTTTAATCATACGCACTGGCACGGCAGCTTCGGAGCGGATTAATTCACTAAACATATTCGACACGAAAATCTAATACCACCAGGAATAACATCAACATATGCTTTTTTATCGTCTAAAATCCGTTTAAAAACGATTTTAAATGGCAAAATTGTATAAAAATCCGAAAATTCAGACTTTTTTAGGAATAGCCGTGGCTTCGGACGAATTTGTCGTGGATTTTGAAGCGAAAATTCATTTTAAATTGAACCGTCCATTAAAAAAACCAAACTTATAGAAGGAAAATTATAGAAGAGGACCATGACTGAATATAATTTAACCTGTTCTGATTCTGTTTAGCCCGTTTTGGCTATTTCTAGTCACTTTTGGTTAGTCGTTCACACAACTTTCCGTTAGTTCCAACTTATTGATGTGTAAACATCTAACGCGGCGGTATGAGGGTAAATCTCGGCAAATGGGACGAAAACGTGTAAACCGATTCTAGCCGCTAGGGCGGTATTATATACAATTTTGCCATTTAAAATAATTTTAATTGAATTTTAGATGATAAAAAAGCATATTTTAAATTAAACAAACAGTCAAAAGTATTATTTATTAATTATTATATTCGTAGTGTATTTGGATCCATAGCACAGCATATTTTTAATGGACGGTTGAATTTAAAATGAATTTTCGCTTCAAAATCCACGACAAATTCGTCAGAAGCCACGGCTATCGTCCTAAAAAAGTCCGAATTTTCGCGTTTTTATACAATTTTGTCATTTAAAATAATTTTTAAACGGATTTTAGATGATATAAGAGCATATTATTATTTTAAATTAAACGAACTGTCAAAAGTATTATTCAGATGCCCAGACGTTTAAAACAATATTGAGTCATAGCCCTCTTCTAACTTTTGCAAAATTTGGTTATTGACTTTTCCAAATCTAAGGATGTCGGCCCACGATTACTAGGTAAATAAACTGTGTCCATATGTTGATGTTATTCTTGATGGCATTAGATTATCGTGTCGAATTTGCGCAGTGAATTAATCCACTCCGAAGCTGCCAGTAAGTATTATTAAAAATCCTAACTAATATTATAGATGCGAATGTGTTGGTTTGTTTGTTTCTTACGCTTTCACGCATAAACTGTTCTGATCATCATGAAATTTTGAACATAGGACACTTTTAGCTTTTACCCGGGGCTTCGTTCGCGTTGATTTTTTATTATTTTAAACTTGGTTATTAAACCTAATTTTTATTCTATGACCAAGCTAAGCGTACAGGCAACGGCCATAGCATGTTGAAAATGCCAGTTCTCGTCTGATCACTGAAGTTGAGCAACGTCGGGCGGGGTTAGTACTTGGATGGGTGACCGCTTGGGAACACAACGTGCTACTGTCATTTTTTTACAACCGATGTCGTTATAGGATACGTTTACACATCAGTGAGTGATTTTTTTTAGTCATTTGAACTGATTCCGATACGTTATAATCAAATTTAATCTTTTTGGTTAGTTTTGGTTATCCGCAAAAATTTGGTTCGTTTTGGTTAGTTTTAACTTACTTTAATTTTTGCAATCTATTCCGATACGGTTTAGCCCGTCTTGGTGCTTTTGGTTACTTGTGGTTAGTTTTGGTTAGTCATTAGCTTTCGGTTAGCTTTAGTTAGTTTTAAATTATTTTAGTAATTTGAACCGGTTCCGATACGGTTAATTTTAGTTAGTCGGCAAAATTCGGTTAATTCAAGTTCGTTTCACCTTACCTTAATATTTTTAATCTGTTCTGATGTGTTTTAGCCCATTTTGGTGCTTCTGGTTACTTTTGGTTAGTCGTTCACTCAACTTTCGGCTAATTTCAGTTAGCTTTAATTTATTTTAGTTATTTGAACCGGTTCCAAAACGTTATAACCAATTTGAGTGTTTTTGGTTAGTCACCAAAATAAGGTTAATTTGAATTAGTTTCAACTTACTTCAATATTTTTAATTTTTTCGATACGTTTTAGCCCGTTTTGGTGCTAGTTACTTTTAGTTAGCTTTGGTTGGTTATTCAATCAATTTTCGGTTACTTTCAGTACGTTCCAATTTATTTGAGTCATTTGAACCGGTTCCGATACGTTAAAACAATTTAAACGTTTTTGGTTAATAATTTAGGTCGTCGCAAACATTTGGTTAATTTGGGTTAGTTACTCATTTTATTCTTAATCTGTTCCGATACGTCTTAGCCTTTTTTGGTTACTCTTGATTAGTTTTGGTTAAACACCTTTTGGTTAAGTTTAGTTAGTTTTAATTTATTTTAGTCATTTGAACCGGATCCGATACGTCATATCCAATTTTGATGTTTTTGGTTAACTTTAGTTAGACGCCAAAATTCGGTTAATTGTTAGTTTCAACTTGTTTTAGTCCCTTTTGATGCTTTTGGTTACTTTTGGTCCGTTTTGGTTAGGCGATTTCAGTAAGTTTTAATTTATTTTAATAATTTGGACCAGTTCCGTTACACTATAACCAATTTTAGGGTTTTTGGTTAGTAACCAAAATTCGGTTAATTTAAGTTAGTTTTAACTTACTTCAATATTTTAAATCTATTTCGATGCGTTTTAGCCCGTTTTGATGCTTTTAGTTACTATTGGTTAGTCGTTCAGTCAAGTCTCAGTAAAGTTCAGTTAGTTTGGGTTAGTTTGAATATCCATTTAAAATACACGGGAGCGTTTTCGGCACGGCCAGATGGTCTAGTAACCAAACTTGGCCTGTGTTTCTGAGAGTCCAAGCCGGACTCACAAAAACTTCTTGCCAATATTTTTTTAGCTTCGCCTGTTTCGCCTCGTACGACTGCATCGTGCTTGTATCGCGGTGTAATGCAAACTGGTAAATCAGCGGTAGGTAACGTCGCATTCAACTCGCGTCGCAAACATGAATTGACAAGTCAATCGAGACGCCACATTGACTCACAATGGCATCCCGTGATAATCGAGACACCACATTGGACTCACAATGGCATCCCGTGATAAAAGTCTTGCTGGTGGCCGTGAAACTCCAACCTGTACTCACATTTAAAAAAACATTTTTTTTTCCCAAAAAATCGTACATGAGGGCGTAAAACATTAATTTGAAGTCAAAGAGACATATAAAAAAGGCTATTTGATAGACAAAAAGTTGGCCACTGGGGACGTTAAATTTTTTAACATTGTGGCACTTAACCTGTTAATCTATTTCGATATGTTTTACCCGTTTTGGTGCTCTTAGTTACTTTTGGTTAGTTTTGATTAGACATTCAATCACCTTCCGATATGTTATAAGCAATTTTAATGCTTTTGGTTAGTTTTGGTTAGTCACCTAAATTCGGTTAATTTGGGTAAGTTTTAACTTACATCAATATTTTTAATCTATTGCGATACGTTTTAGCCCGTTTTGGTGCTTTTGGTTAGTTTTGGATAGTCGTTCAATAAACTTTCGGTTAGTTTCAGTTAGTTCCAATTTATTTTAGGTCATTAGAACTGATTCCGATACGTTATAATCAATTTAAGTTTAAATAAACAAGCTAACACGATCTCTCACGCGTACGACGTTATGTGTGGCAAATGTAGCATGCACTTTTTCACGATTTGAGGCCCTATTTAGGAAAACAGAAACATTTTCAATGTTAAAACAAAACGATAACCTAAACCCGCAAGCGCGACTATGCAACAGATCTCTGACAAGGTACATGCTCGTTTACTGTTGCAACGTTGCGACCTCCGCCCGACGCGACGGTCGTAAAATATCAGTACATTTACGTCCGTCGATCGCGAACCTCTGTTAAAATACAGCTGCTTCAAATGCCCCGCGTAACGCGCGTATACGGGCCACAATGAATTTGGCAGCGGTGCACGTTTTGTGCTGGAACGTTGTGTCCGCATTTAGAACAAGCGGCATTTTGCGAGCATTTCATACAAGATTTATTGTTAAATATTAAATATTACTTTAAGCCGCTCACGTTGGTCTGTTTTCGAACTAGTGACTGACGTCACTGACTATTATTTCCGTCTTATACTGTAAATGCTTTTTTCTTCAAACGTCAGTAAATCCGTCATTACTCGACTGTGTAGGCGGCCGTGAAGTTTCGTTTTTCCTCCGCCGGAGCTTTACTTTTCACTTTTCCGCCGGCGGAGGTAAAAGTGTTACCATAGCAACATAGATACAATACAAACAGACAACAAAATAAGCGTCAACAACTCAAGATTTATTAATCTACAATTTGTATTTATCACTCAATTTGTGACTGCATTTCTAAAAATCACTAATTTAGGAACAAATTGGTTATTATTTAATCGAACTTACTCAATAACTGCTTATCAATACGGAATTAAAACGCAATCGGAGACCCAATCTTAAAAAATAATTATTGTTGACAGTGTCCACTGACAGCTTGATGTTACATTATATTAACCGACACCGGTCTAGGCAAGGCCACCTACGACCGTGGTCTAAGCCGCCTTGCGAACCCATTTATCTTTAATAATAATTAGATATTATTACTATTAAAAAGAGATGTTTTTGCATTAATTTGTCGACATTTGAAGAAAAAACAGCATATTTTATTTGGAGGAAAAGTTACTTTTCATGGCTTGCTCTCTATTACCAGCCTCACTCCGTTCGGCTGTTAAACACGAGCGCGCCATGAAAAGTATCACTTTTCCTCCATATAAAATAATATACTATTATATCGTCAGGTAGACTGGCCAATGAGCATCCCACGCTTGATTTCTTTTCAAACATATCGGTTTTCTTGAAGCAATTACATACTATATTTTGAAGTCTCTAATTTTGCTACAAATCTCACAATTTATATCCTCTTCTGTTATTATTTAAACTGATTTATTATTGTTATAAATATGTAACTCTGCGTTAGAATTAATATTACTTTGTTTTTTTTTTGTGAAATTGGGCAATGCCCGTTAATAACTAAATAAATAAAATAAGAGATATCCACAAATATTTGATTTCATATACTGCAGCCCATGGGCATTTAGGATTTATCATCAAGTATAGTTATATATAATGGGGAAAAATTGGCACCAGATGTTTAAGGAAGACAATTAAATAAGTATTTATGCACATAATTGCATTACTGATGATCTAGTTTAAATTATATCCGTGACTCAGAGGGGCTTGGATATTAATCGCCCTTCTTGTAAAAAGTGGTTCTAATATTGTAATAAAATTGTATGCACTTATTGCTCTGAACTAGTTGTACTTGTAGTGAACTATTACTGTTGACAATGTAACGAATATTGTGTGGAAATGTGAACTTATCTTTTCCCACTATCAAGCACAGCATACAGCAATACGGGCTGTACCTGAATATGGAATTAAATCAAAATAAGTAATAGTTCAAGTCGGGGTTGGACGCCACCAAGTTTACTTTTGTTGGCAAGCCCTATCGATGTTTATTCGGACACAGTAAAAAAAACTTGGAAATAAAAGAAACTAAGTTCAAATTCAAATGTAAAATTAAGTAAATAATTACCTGACGAAGTCTAGGCTACCTGCTCAGTTACCATTCAAAATCTACATTCTCAAATTCACCCTAAATAATACCAAGCATGTGAGGCTAATACTTTATTTTAAAATAAAAAAATAGAGCAAGCTCCTCTAGCCTATTAAGTAAATTACTATTTACAGTTATTGACTACTAGTCACACTCTCTTGTCAACCTGATAGCCTAAATCGAGATTTTGAAAGGTGTCAAGTAAAAAGGTTATAAAAAATACAGAAAATTCCAACCTCTTGTCAACCTGTCAGTCTAATTCAAAATTTGAGAGGTGTCAAATAAAAGGTTATAAAATTTTGAAAATTCACTTCTGCGAAACGCTCTGCTGCAACCTGCAACCTAGACGGTGATAGAAATACAGAATTTATCACATAGACTATACTAAGTTAATTTAACTCGGTTAGTATAGCCTTTCCAAAGGCCCTAGTTGCAAGTTTCAACCAGAGAACGTATTCGTCAAAAAGCAATGTTATGATCTATTGTCAAAGCCAAATTAAAGTAAAAAGGTGATAAAATGAAACTTCGTCGGATATAATATGTACTAGAGATTATCCATACATCTAGCACCCGTAAGAAGTAAATAATGTTTCTAGGCCGGCGTAGTAACACTTCACAAAAGGTATTTAATATATACTCTAGTGGATTATGATGTGTGCTATTACTCACTAAAGAAATTAATAAAGCGTTTTAGGAAAATGTTTGGGTACTAAATTATGTTTAAATTTAAAAGTCTCTGCAAAGTAGTAAATATTTCTGGCACAATAGTGCTGTCTAAACGTGATAGTATGTATAAAAATTAGACTTATCTTGAGGAACGAACTCCTGTAAGTTATATCCGAAAATTGGCCATCATCCTTCTCTGTATGTCAAACAGTCCAGATTAATCAGGTTCCAGGTAACAGTGGCTCTTCCTAGCCTACAGGGAAACAGCCATAGAACCCCGCAACAAAGCGCTATCGGAATTCCGCTGTAGAATTCAGCTACTAAAAACCAGCTCCAAAAACCCTA